>PUQB01000027.1:0-165000 GCA_003024785.1 Selaginella tamariscina
GAACATATTGTGAATTACATGTTTGGAGCTAGACATTTATTGGATTGCATAAAGCGTTTGGACAACACATGATGTTATGGGCATGAGAGATTCTTTGCATTATTGAACTGCATTCAACCAACAATTAGCATGTGGAGATAACACTCTTTAAAGTTGTAAATATGAAGGCTTTTAGTACCATATTTTCCATTAAGATGAGAGACTAGAATGGCATGTTACCTCCTAATGAGTGGGATTTTGAGATTCAAAGATGCATTTGTAGAAGTGTACACGAAATTCACAAATAAGGTATGTATAAGTTATTTCAATTGGGAGTTGTATAACTTATAAAAATGCCTTCAATGTATATATTCATGTTATTAGTGAGCTAGCAAATCTTTTGGGAGTAACCATGAAAAGTGTCGTTGAAGAGAACACAATCTTTGTTGGTAAAGTGTTGAATAAACCAATATCTCCACTAGAGCTAGTACCATTACAAGTTAAAGATAATGTGTGCATTCTAGACTCACATTTGTAAGAGGAGAGACCTTCTCCACGAGAGATAATGTGGTTGTAGAACTGGACTCAGGTATGGAGTGGATAGCCGCATGAAGTATATTGTGGGTGCACAAACTATGTCAGGTACAATGGTATTTTTCTCAGTAGATTACTTTTGAGCATCACTTATAAATGGAAGGCATGAAGTAAATGAAGCATGTCTACAAGTATTAGAATATGTATGTATGACTATGAAAATATTTTGCCAGTCAATAGGATCAAACAAGAGGTAATGGTACTTTCGTATAAAGATGGGAATAGACCAAGACATTATGTAGTATTAGAAAGAAAAGACCAAGCTTTCCTAATATGTTACTGGCAGTAGGTTAGATTAGTTTACCTCTTATTTGGCCCTTGGTCAATGATGTGGTTGAAGTACATGCCACCAAAGGTTAGTTAGGAAATGGAACTTGATATGCTAAATGTTGAAAGTCTATGTAGAGGAAAGGCAAGTACAACTTAAGTGGATGAGAAATGACATGAACAAGCTCTATGACCAATACAATGAGAAGAAGAGACAACCATGGAGTTGCATAGTTCGAAGGCTGAGATGCAAATGTATGAGAGATGGTACTGTAAATGTTTACATGTTACCTTGAAATGCATTTAATGAATATCAAAATATATATAAATATATCATAAATTGACAAAATTGACTTAGACCATGGTTTAAATCACAAACTACACCATGGTAGTTTAGATCAACAAATTTCAAACTAATTTATATAATGATTTTAAATTAAATCAAATATACAAATTTAATCTTATATTCTTTAATTTTATGAATATCTTTTCAATTTATTTATATGGTTTAAGCCAAAAAAGTTAATTTATGAAATACACCCTATAGAGTTTAAATACAAACATATTTAGAATTTTTATATTAAATTTAATTATGATTAGTGAAACAACTGTTATGCAAGATACATATTTCATCAATAATATATAATTAAAAGATACATGCAATAAAGATATATGTTTAAAATATAAATATCCACTATATAGTCAAATGCTAAAAAGAAATTACCATAATTAATATATAGTGTACATCAAAAGATTATATTAAAACAAGATGACCTGGTTCTTTGGACAAGTTTTTAGTATTATCTTGAAGAAGTTAGTCCTTGCATCTCGTATGCATGTGTATAACCACACAACTCTATGATTCATGTTTATACAACTTAGTTAATTGGAAGAAACTCAATGATTTTTGATATAAGTCTCACACCTTGTCTAGCATAATTATATACTAACTTGGAACAAGGTGGGGGGACTTATGACAAGTTTGGTTAGGTATAGTAGGAAATCCTTCTATGAGTTTGTTAAAACATTGTGAAAGGCAATGAGAATACTTTATCATGTGTAAATGTGGAGAATCTATAGATGCAAAGGCGTTGAGTTAAACATTTGAAATGAAATTAAAGTGCTTATAGTGCACTTGATGACAGGGTTGTCAACTGCAATTGATATTGAATAAAGTTAATTTTATTTCTTGATTTAATCAAGGGGCTAATAGACAACATTAAATAGAAACCTCCTATATAAATTTTAATTAAAGTAAAGAAATTAACTAATATGTTATTTACGTTTGGGTGATAGACTTTGTAAACTGTCTTCGATAGCTAAGTTAACAACTCAGTGAATTGTTCTAAAATACTTAGTATAACATTGCACACAAAAGGGTAATGTGAACTATGAACTTTTGGTTGACTTTGCATAGAGTGATATGTTAGTTTTGGCAAATTTTTCTTAGCATTATCTAATATTAGTAAATGTCAACGAGGACATTGACATTTTCAAGGATGGAAGAAGTGTCATAGTTTTACCATGAGCATTCTTTATTAGACGTTGATTATTGTTGTTACCTATTAAAGTACATTGTTGGGCCTTTAGATGTAGTGAAAAATAACACTACCTAGTGCACTTAGGTGTTTATGAATGATTTAACAAGTTATCATTAAACATCTTGAGAAACTTTATATGAAGGTGGAACGTATCTTCCATAAATTCTTTCTTCTTTCCTAGCTTGAATTGAGTGTTGGGTGAGTTTGGTAGGGTTGTCCTAACCCCTTAGAGTAGGGTTAGGGTTATGTAGTCATTAGGTTAAATTGGCCACCCTTAATATAGTGGGACTAACATTTCATGCCAACCCCATTAAATAATTAGAAAAATATGGAGGAGGCCTCTATCAATACATTAAGTAGGTAAGCATAATAAAGATTGAGAGTGTCTAGATCCTTCCTCCATATTGACATATGTTGTTAAGGCAACACCCTTTGTGCCGCCCTAACTTCCAACACATAAGGGTACGTTAGCATTAGCGAATCCACATTGTTGTGTTTGAGTATGCCATATCTAGGGGGCTAGTTAACTCCTTTTGTCCAGTAACCCATTGCATAGTAACCCAATCGCACACATGGAAGGTCTTATCGGAGTACACATTTTACTAATTAAAGGTTTAGGCTTGTCTTTAACCTCCTCCATGTCACACTAAGAATGACACTCATATCTAAGTAGGGTAGACATCTTGATTCACACATGAGCACTATCCATGCCTTTATCCGATTGTGAATATGGAATCTTGGCAAATAAATTCTCTTTACCAAGTTCTTAAAGGTTCAAAAAAGGGGTTCTAGGGTGGTCCACATCCTTGGCACCATGTGTAGCTCTTGAGTTTGAGGGTTATGGAGAGATCTTGCAAAATGGTGTCACATGAACATGTGACACTAAGCTAGATGACACACAGTATAATGCCCAAGGCATGACCTTTGGGGTTATGTTATAGGTTTACATCGAGGGTTGGATATTCTAGCAAGTAAACATCTTTGTGCTCACATTAAGGTGTTAAGCCTTGGGTATCTACTTAAGGGAGGTTAAATCTTATAATTGAGTGTGTTAATTTGCACACTTTACTAGGGGCGTTCCTTTTGCGAATGTTTGAATATGTCCAGGGTTGTCCAAATTTGGGTTTTACTTAGCACAACACTTATATTCGCCTCAGGCACATACCCGTGTTATCACTAAGTACCTAAAGAGGTTGGTGAGGTGAGGGTGATTCCTGAAGGGGTAGTATGTGTACAACACATGTCTCCTTAGTGGGGTTTAGAGCATGAGCTTATTTAGGTTTTCTGGGCACAATCTTAAAGTTTGTTTGGGTTATTCTCATGAGTTCTAAGATAGTCACTCTAGGGATTTAAGGTGGACCCTAAGTTTCGTACCTACTTGGGCATTTGAGCTAAACACTTAAGGTCATCTTGGAAGACTTAGCACTGCTCAGACATAATGATAACACCAAATGGCCACTTAGCAATTATGTATTGCCTTCAAGTCAAAACTTTGATAGGTAGGGGACTTAAGGTGGGACCCTAAGTTTGAAGCCGATTTAGGCACATTCTTGAGGTTGTCTTGAAAGATTTTAACATTATTCACACATGGTGATGACCCCAGATGGCCACCTAATAGTGTCAAAACTATGATATTTGGTATTGAAGCCTATGTTCTCAGTTGTTTGAGGAGTTGAAACGTGGGAATCCACAATCTTAGGTCATGGTTATGAACTCTAGTATCAAAGTGGCACTCGAAAGGCAACTTTCCTGTAATTACTTTACCTTATGTTGCCCATGTTACTTTACCATACACTTGCACATGTTAGTTTGCCTTACACTTGCATAAAACATGCCAAATTAGTTTGTTCTGGCTTTTAAATTAAGTCATGTGAAGTGAATCGTGTTATATAAAGTTAGATGCTGTTTCTTGAGTTCGATATTGATATATCATAAATGTGATATCAAAATAAGTGAGTTAATTCAAGAAGATGGTCTTTTTTTTAATGATTATAATCCAAAGTCCCTAGCATACAATCCAATATTTAGTTTGAGAATATGAAGTTTTATCACCTCATTTATTAAAATATCTATACTTTATATTATGTTACATAATGTAACAACTTGCTAATATTTGAAGGTTAATCAATAGTCATTAGTTTTGGAGGTATTAATATAAAAAGTGTAAATGTTTATGGAATGGAAATTAGTTTGAAGGTGCTTGTAAAACATTAATTATTTGAATTAGTAAAAACATTTATGTGATCAATTTAAGAATTAGTAAATGGATAAATTACAAATGTATAGTATTACGAGTTCATGGAAGACTTCAATATTTTAAATTTAGTAAACTAAAGAGTTAGGAATTATTGAATAAACATAATTTGTTGTGCTCTTTTGAGAATGAGTACAATGTGAACGTGTCAATTGAGACATGTGATATCTAGCCAATTGAGGCATTAAAATAGGTTGAGTTTTCTACATTCCACATTAGTTTACTAGAACTGATCCATAAAGATGTAAGTTAACTTATATCTACTAAATGAAGTGGTTGATGTTGTGAAAGAGTACAAAGTCATGAAAAATAATACTCTTACACTTGGTATTGGAAATGATATGAATTTCATTTCTATCATAATTGAATTTAATGCTTTAGCTCCATCACAACAGTATGTACAAGCACTTGTTCTTAGTGAGGTTAAGGTATGAGCTTGTCTATGTCACTTAGGGCAAGATCCTAAAGTCTGGCAAGGTTATCCTTAGGGGTTATGAGGGTAGTTACTATAGAGGACTCAAGGCATGATACTAAGTCCTAAGTCTACTTGGGCATATGGTCGTCTTGAAATATTTAATGTTGTTCATGCAGGATGCAAAGTGATGAAGCTAATTAGCCACTTGGCAATCACATATTGTTATGTGTCTATCCTTTGGATTAAAACTTTAACAATTATTATTATCTGTCTAAATGAAATACCAAGTCTAAAGCCCTAAACTACAAAATATGTGCATACACACATGCATATATATGATAGGTGCACACATACACACATGGACATGCACGCATACACAATTGTGACGTATACAGACATATAAGATAAATACTGGCATCCATCTAGAAACAAGAAAAAGTGATTATTCGATGGATCAGACTATGGAGTTCGATGTGGGGCAGTTGGTGAGTGGGTACTTTGATTCATGAAAGTTCCGTGCACAGTATGCAACATGTGTGTGTGAGACTTTCTTTGGACATGTTCTTCTTTTTTGTTATCATGGATTTCTTGTTATCAAAAACACACACACACACACACTCACTTGTACATCTACGGTTATTCAGTACTAGTTTCAAGTTGATAATTGATATGGTTTTGAACACGCCCATGCAGTCACATCTATGTGTACAAGTACTGTTCTTATGTGTATACATATGCATGACATATACATGTATCTATCCACAGATTTTCAGGAATGGTATGCAATCGATTTGTTTAGTTTCGTACATCAAGGTCATTCAAGCAGGACTCTGAACCTTTAATAAATCACCACAAATTTATTCATAATCTTCAGCATGAAGCCTTTGGGCAATGATCATTTCAAACTTGTATAATAAAGCTTTATATAATGAAAGATTGGAATCTAATTCTACTGCTAGATAATCTTTTACATATGTATAGAATGTGTCTATGCATGTGTCCAAAGTTTAGCTTCAAAGAATGTTTCACATGCAAATATAAACAAAAATACACCTAATATGTTACGGTGTGGTGCTTTTCTACATTTAGATACTAACATTCCCACTCACCCTTACTGATATGGATTATTTCATTTCAAATGTTAAGGGGTTCTAGGCATTGGCATTTTAAATAAAATGCATGCAAGCTATCTAAGAAGAAACTTGCTACGAGAAGCCTAGTATCGATGTAACTGCCTCCAGGTGCAACATTTTTCACATTGTTCATGTTTTCAGGTGCAAGCATTTCTTGCACAAAGGACGCCCAGGATATGTAGATGTGTTTTTGTGTATACACACAAACAACCCAACACAAATGCATGACACTCTTCCCCTTGTTATTACACCTAGATTGTTGCTTCCAAACTTTCAATAAGCCAATTGTAGAAGCTTGTCTGTTAGAGATACGTGAATTTGTCTCTTTGCATCGTAACCTGATGCAGACCATAAGCCAATTGTAGAAGTTGTCTGTTAGAGATACGTGAATTTGTCTCTTTGCATCATAACACTGATGCAGACCACATGACTTTGATTTCGTACAAGCCTATGAATAATGTGTCTGTATGGCGGCTAGCCACGCACTCTTTTGAAAGAGAGAGAGGAGGTAGACGACAGTCTTGCTATCGAAAATGTGGTAAATTGCATCAGGGCACCTCATGGTTGGTATCTCCCTCTAGTACCTGTTGTCTATACAGTACATGTATTTTAATATTTGCACAATTTCTATTCTTCTTAATTACAAGAAGAGAGAGATTGTTATATGCTTATATAACGTGTGTGTAGGTTATGTGTTGAATGAAATACAAACTTAGAGATGTGTACTTGTGTATAATTAACACATGAAAATACCCAAATGTTTAATCTAAGGGGTCGTTCCAACTAGCCCATACAGTTTTGAAATCAAAATCTCTTTAGTTCTATAAAAATAATGGAATTTTGATGCGAAAGTATATCAGCAGGTATAAGCAGTTATATTACTTTACCTGTTGATGTTCACATTCACAATAAGTCAGGTTTATAATTGTGATTAATATCTTATGACAAGATCCAAAATTAATTAGGTTTATCAAAGAAGACCTTGTACTACTACCATAATCTCACACGTACATGCGCACGCACATGCACTCACACACTCGTGCAAACGTGTGTATAACGCGTTATAGACATATAAATACTGGCATCTGTATTCTAGGAAGACACTAAGGAGCTGGATATGGGGCAGTACTCGAACACTAATATGGGCAGCAATCGGACACTATGGAGCTGGGGCAGTGGGCACGTAAGAGAATAGTTTCAGGGGAGCCATCCACACACAACTTTGTAGCATTCAAAGAGGAAGCCTGGGACAGTCGCGAGTCTGGTCACAAGCAGCTAATGGACCGCTTATCTGACAGTCGGAAGCGAAAAGCCTTAGAATTGGATGGTGAGCATGGGGATCCATCCCGTATGCGGCAAGAGTATCAAGAGCTTAATTTGGATGGTTATGACTTATCTACTTACAAAACAGATTTCCCATCTGGGAATAGTTCACATGGTCAGCAGCAAGTCCCCAAAAAATTGGTGCCACGGAGATCAAGGGCCGTCCCCAGTGCCGTGGACAATTATAATATGTCCACATTGGATGACCATATCAAGTATGATGAGTATGCACCAGAAGCAGCAGATTTATTAAGGGGATTTGAGCGATTTGATAAAGCTGAGAAGTCTGTTATTAGTATTAATTGTCAAGTGAATCGTGAGGCGATGCTTAATGAAGAACTGATCCGCGTTATTCGTTCCGGCTGGCCTCTCGGTCGATGTAAACAAGAGTGCTACAACTGACTCTATAGATGGTTCACCCGACTGCATATTTTATAGCAATTGGGTGTTATGTACGTGGGAATGTGTATAATCTCATTTTTTTAATAATTAATGATTTTAATTATTTAATTAGTATTTTTAATATAAAAAAATAATTTTTAAAATAATATATGTTTAAAAAAAATATATTCTTTAAAATGTATGTTTAAAATATTATTAATAATTAATACGTAAGTATTAATTAAAGACTTTTTTATATTCTTGTTTTCATGTATCATTCTATTTAATTACAACGTTCATTATTATATTTGATGGCAATTGAGGTGTTAAGACCAGGAGGGACGGAGGTATAGGTGCAAAAGTTGCGGAGAGTCGTTCATAGCTGGGGGTAAGTTATTTGCAGATAGCCAAGTTTCTTCTTCCAGATTAATTTATTTGTATTCTGGTTAATTTTTTTAATTTTGATTTATTATTTTAATGTTTGGTATGTATCAGAGTACGAAACTTAATTCATAAGTGTGTCTACATTTTAATGCGTGTGTGTGGAACATTCTTTGTATAGTATTTGGTGTTTGAAACATAATAATATATACTTGTGTTAATCTTTTATTATAAGGTTCATGTATGCATACAATCCAGCCCCTTCTTTAATTATAATTAATTAAGTTAATGATTTTAATGATTTTATATGCATTTATAATATATAATTCAGGTTTAATACATTTCGTTTGTATACATGATTTGGTACATATAAGTTTTCTTTAAATATTTTTTTTCTCCTGATTTTAGTATTTGCTGGATTGTGAAAGCGTTCCCGTACGAATATATAAAGAAAGAAGAATATAAATACAAAGCATATATTTAAAGAAAGTGAGAGTTCTGTATCTAGATCATAGCAATGTGACAAATATAAAAATTAATATATGCAATGGATAAGAGAGAGGAGGGGTATGTATATAGTATAGGTAAATCAAAATATGTTAAGGTTGCTCTCGAGAGAGCCACATATGTAGCCTTACTAAGGAATCTTGAGCAACCAAATGTCACAGAGCACATACTCAGGACATGTCCCATTGAGCAGCATCCAACTACAAATGTACAGCGACCTTGGATGCCAAACCAGACACAATTGGTATTCGGCTAGACTTGCCCATGATCAACGAAGCCCAGAATGGGCATCTCCACCAGGCCTTGACACCGAGAATTCAAACTCTACAGCATGAAACTCTCTCATATCTACTTGTGCTCGTTATGGGGATTTACACTGAGCTAGAAATCTCTTCCAGAGCATGCCTTTTAGGATGTCATTTCATGAAATGCAGTGATTTCAGCACCTGAATGGCCTTTTGAGCAATACTCTTAGTGTTGGAAGGATATCATCCTAACATGGTAAGCTTCATAGCCACTTTGAGAGTATACACCTATTTACCAAGAGAGCAGATAGCTGGACTCTCAGAAATTTGAAAATGCATGCCTCCCTCCCTCTATAATGTATATGATACTCTCCTTGTGTGTCACTCCTATGAGGCTATACATAATCACACATGTATAAAAAATGAAGACGTACATGGTGTATATGTATACTTCTAAGTATGGTTAATGAATTAAAGTTGGAAGTAAATAAACATTATCAATCTAGTCGATAGTAATCATTCATGTACAGGTAATGTATGTTTAAAATTATTGATATATGAATCTTTAATAAATCACCAAAGATTTATTCATAATATATTTAGTATGAGGACTTGGGGTAATGATGCATCTGCATGCATTGTGTGTGTCTCTCTCTATATATACTTAAAGTTATTTACTAGTGTATTATCCATTATAAGGATGAAAATACGAATTGTTTAATGTTTAAATGGATTATTACAGATTTACCCATTTGCTGAAGTTTATTAAATTACATATTTATCTTAAAATATTTAAATTTACATATTTATCTTTAAATTTACAAAGTTTGTTTGGTTGTTGTTGATGAAGCTATTTTACTAAGATAACCAAGTCATATCTCCTTCCAATTATATAAAATGGAATTCAAATATCGAAATATTCTTGCTATACAGCAAAAAAAAAAAAAAAAATTAATTCAAGAAAATAGGAACATAGGGCTAAATCTATATATAGTAGTAAGCGGGGTTAAATCATTACATGTTTGGGCACTTAATATTTATTATAGCTAAGTAGATTATGTTTTACTGTTAAAAGCTTAGGACTGAATGTTTACAATGGGGATTAAATTATTCCATGTTTGGGCACTTAATATTTATTATAGCTAAGTAAATTCTGTTTTACTGTTAAAAGCTTAGGACTTACTAATATTGGGATGTTAACAAGTGGGATTAAATTATTACATGTTTGGGCACTTAATATTTATTATAGCTAAGTAGATTAGGTTTTACTGTTAAAATCGTAAGACTCGGTAAATATTGGATGTCAAACATTATCCAGACCAAGGTTGTAACTTTGTTTTTTCAGCTTGGATATTACAAACTTAGGACTTATTAATATTATGTGTATTTGTACATCTATTACGGGTTACTGAGTCGTTTTACTATATACTAATCTTACCATTATTTTACTTATGCAATTTTAAACTATTTTTAAGCTATATGTTACATAGCTTAATTTAAAATATTATATTATATATATTTAATTAAATCATATTATTCATTTTAAAATTAAATATTTATTTTATTTTATTTTATTTTAGTGGGATTTTCATGTAAATCCCTCTTCTAAATTAAATATGAAAATTAAAATCAAAATTTTAAACTTACACTTAAAATGATGAACCAATTGTGATTGTATTACTACGTTGGAATCACTCTCTTCCATTGTTACAAAAGAATTTATTTATGTTTAACCTAATTTGTTTTATATTAATATTATTTCCTTAATCATCATATAATATTTTCTTAAGCCACCAAAACATAATTAATTTACAAAATATAAGATTTTTAAGAATATATAAAAGTTTATTTTTAAATTTTGTAAAAATATTATGTTATTTTTATGGAAAATAGCTTAAAACTTTATTGAAGGGCTTTCTTAAGATGTTATAGTATATGAACAAAACTTGTGACTTAGTTTTTACAGTGTAAAAACAAGGATACTAAAGCAATGCATTGGAATAATGATATACTAATGTCATAGTTGATGCAATATCAAATAAAATTTAAAACATGTAATCTAAGTGGTTATTAAGTTGTGAGGTACCGTTTACATGAATTGTCCAATAATATACTTAGAACACAGGGGTTTAATAAACAATATAATACAAAATGACTAACTCATATATCCTTTCAATTATAAAATAAACTTTAAATATAAAAATTATTTTAAAATTGTGGCAAAAAGAAAAAGAAAAGAAATTAGCAAAAACAAGAATGTAAGATTCTCACTCGCATGTTAAATTTATGTATTAGCTCAAAAGTTATTATATTTTAAATGAAGATTCCAGACTCTTATTTGCATTTTTATTACTTATAAAACATGTATTGAGATATTTACATTATATATGTCGGCCTTATTTATCTCATAACTCTAACAAGTATGATTAATACATTACTATTAAATATTTGTCATTCTCCCCTAGAGAAAGCATATTGTACAAAAGATATTGATAATAAAATAATTTAAAGAGTTTTAAGTATTGATTTAAGTATGTGATGTTTAAAGGAGTTTGTGTGTTTAAAAGTGTTGTACAAATCATATTACATTTTGAGGTTCATGAAGAACCTCACCAAGTATCATATTTTAAAATTTTAGGAGTTTGTCAACTTGACTCAAACTTGAATTTAAATTCAAACTGGAACCGAGTTAACCTTGCCTTTTAATAATTGTCAGAATAGTGATTAAGATTCATTTAAATAACCGAGTAAATGTGATTAATTAGTTCATATAACTAAGACTCAGTATTGTCAAACTTATCTGGTAAGTTGACATTAATATCTTATAAGTTGACATTAACAAGTATCAATATTGCATCATTATATTCTAAATTCATATCATTATAGATCTTTTGACAAGGATAAATTGTAAGAATCATAGGTTAAGTTTTACCTTTTATAAGACTTAAACATGAGACCTTTTTGCTAACATACATATATGTTAGTCAACTTGTCCGTATAATCCTGGATATTAAATTACACCATCAACAGCAAGGCGTATATTCATACGCATGTTCCAGACTAGTTGTAGACCACACAATCCTTAGGACCTCAAATATATAAACAGGTTCCAATTCCAGATTTTTTAAAATTATTCAACACCAGTCTTTAGCCTTGTGTTTCATTTTGTATTCATTTCTTAGCTCAAGGTTTCACCTTTGTTTTAAAGGTTTCACCCTTGTTTTAAAGGTTTCACCCTTTGCACAAGGTCATGACAGTTTGAATGATTTTGAGGTAATGACAAGCTTCTGCTCCCGCTTGTCATCGATCCCATTTTCTTTCTTTTTTTTTCAATTTTCTTCTTCGATTCATCATGTCCGAGCATGCTTTTTGTGAGCAAATTGCTGCCCTCTAGCAACAGCTCAAACAAACTACACCTGGAGAATGATAAGCTCCAACAGCATGCAAATTCTCTAGAGCCGAAAGATCAGCATGCTCAAGAAGTTTGATGATACCCGATCGAAGTTCTAAGGTTTTCTCAATCAAGTTTATTTATGGATCGTGATGCAACCGAGGTGTTACAACATAGAACATATTAAGGTCAGATTGATCAGGTCGCTGCTTTTCGGTTCTCTCTTTCATGGTTCTCAGCCTTGTGGAGAACAATGATCCGATCCTTGGGAATTTTAAGGAGTTTGTAGAACGGTTCACGGCAATGTTCAATGACGTGGATCGTGAGAGTGCTGTCCATCACCAAACTCCGCTAGCTTCACCAAGGGTATGTCGGTAGCAGAGAACGCATTGAAGTTCCAACTCCTTGCTTGTGATGTCACCTGGGGAGATCGTGCTCTTAAGGAGGTTTTCCAGTCGGGTTGCAGGATGAGATCAAATACATGTTGCTGTTTCGGAAACCCTCACCAGCATGATAGAGTTGGCAATCCGTTGTGACAACCGGTTGATCGAGTGAAACAAGAACGTCGGCATCCTTCTTTCTTCCCGGTGCCGTCTTCTTCCATTTCTCTAGTCCCTGTTTCTTCATATACTGACCATCATCTTCCTTAGTAGAACCATCCCCGATGGAATTAGGGCGATCATCGAGGCAAGCTTTTGCCAATCGAATGCTAGAAGCGGATTCAGTACAAGCTTTGTTTGTACTATGGGGACCCATACCACAAGCTGGAGAATTGTCATCGATGTCCAAAGCAAGCTCCTAAGTGGCCCTTACTGTGATGTTAAAACGAGAAGATCCAGCCCGAATAGGAGCTGTCGACTGGATTGTTGTGGAACAACTCATGTTCCTCAAGGCTCTTTACTCTTCCCTTCCTCATCTTGGATCCATTCCATCCACAAAGGTGTGCAAGCTGTTCCATGTTCCAGTGCAGCTAAAGACACCAAGGTAGAGTTCTCTGGTAAAGCTTTGGTGGATAGCGGAGCGAATGTAAATTTCATCACAAAATTTTGCTGTCAAGCACGGGAATTCGTCTATATCCTTTGAAGACTCCTGGTTCTGTACGGGTCGTTGATGGACAGATATTAAATCTAGAGCGGTAATAAATGACACAAGTTTTGAGGTCATTGCTTGCGGTGCTGTGTGCAACATCTCCTTCAGTGTTGTTTCTATCCAGACTTTATGCTTATCCTTGGTTTGCTGTGGATCGAGTTGGTGGATCCTGGTTGGAAGAGAACAATTTCATGAACAGTTTCCCATTATTCAACTCTGCCACACTCTTTAATTCCGATCATGTTCCAGTTCTTCCTCCGTCTCAATACCTTAAAGTAGTTCAAGAAAGATAGTTGACATGACCTAGCGTCCATGTTCGCAATCAAAGTTATCCCTACTTTACTAAGGATGTTTCTGTTCCTGTTCCTCCTTACCAAAGTAGTATGTTGATTTCACAAACGTCTTCGACAAAAAGAAAGCTTCTGCCTTGCCACCACACCGTGAGTACGACTGTCCTATCGATCTTGTTAGGGTAAGTACCATCCTCCAGTCCCATCTTACGGTCTCTCACTGACAGAGTTGGAGACATTGAGGAAATACATTGAGGAGAATCTTGTCACCGGATTTATCCGTCATTCGCATCACCGGCTGGTGCCCAGTATTTTTGTTTCCAAGAAGGATGGAAGTCTCGGCTCGTGGTGGACTACCGAGATCTGAATAAGGTCACCAAAAAAGTATCCTCTCCCACTCGTCTCCGACATGCTCGAACGTCTTTCTGGTGCCCGGTATTCACAAAGATCGATTTAAGAGGAGCGTACAATCTCATCCAATTCGAGAAGGGGACGAGTGGAAAACAGCTTTCCGTACACGCTACGGACATTTCGAGTACGTAGTAATGCCGTTCGGCCTGACAAATGCACCTGCTGTGTTCCAACATGGCTAACGATATTTTCGGGACTTCTTGGATTTGTTTGTCATCATGTACCTAGACGACATCCTGATATTTTCCAAGACTCGAGAAGAACACGAACGGCATGTACGGTTAGTCTTGGAGAAGGCTCCGGAAGCACCACTTGTTTGCCAAGTTGGAGAAGTGCTCTTTCAGTCAGTAGTCTGTCGAGTTCCTGGGGTACATCATTTCAGCTGAAGGTGTTCACATGGATCCTGCAAAAGTCCGGACTGTATTGGAGTGGGAGAGACCATCAAATGTTCGTGATGTTCGATGTTTCCTCGGGTTTGCGAACTTCTATCGACGTTTCGTTCGGGATTTCTCCAAGATTGCATTGCCATTGACGAAGTTGACTGGCAAGGATGTTCCATTTGTCTGGTCCTCTGAGGCTGAGGAGGCGTTCGAGTTCCTAAAGAAGGCGTTCACCTCGGCACCTGTTCTTATCCATCCTGACCCTGCGAAGCCATATTTCGTGGAAGCTGATGCCTCTGACTTCGCCATTGGTGGAGTGTTCCCAGGAAGGTCCAGATCATCTTCTCCATCCCATTGCTTTCCATTCCCGCAAGTTCACTGCACCTGAGATCAACTACGATGTCTACAACAAGGAGCTGCTGGCGATCGTCGATGCCTTTGAGGAGTGGTGCGCAGATTCCTTGAAGGTTCCCCGCATGTGGTTAAGGTGTATTGTGATCACAAGAACCTCCAGTACTGGGCAACAACAGTTCTCAATCGGTCAGGCGATGGGCACAGTCTTTGTCCCGGTTCCGATACGTGATTATTCATCGTCCGGTCGTCTAAATGGCAAAAGATGCCTTATCTCGTCGCAGTTACCTAGCTCCAGTACCAGTGAAATCCGATTTGATCAACAAGAAAAGTCATCCTAAGTCCGACAGTTTGTTGAACGCGCTTTCCCGTTCTTCTGCTCTAGTTGACACTTTTTTTGGATCTAATCGAGAAAATCTCCTCAAGACGAGTTTGCTTGTACATGTTTGACGAGTTCAATCCATTGTCTTTAGGGTCACAACTACGAGATTATGCTGCTTTCCATCTTCATAATGGGTTGCTACCACACATCCAAATCTATGTTCCGGATGGAGAACTGAGGTTACAAGCTATCCAACATTGCCATGACAACACAGCTACGAGACATTTTGGCAGTCGAAAGATGATCAAGCTGGTACAGCGTGTATTCTAGTGGCCTCAGCTTCACATGTATGTTGAGAAATTTGTGCGATCTTATGACATGTGCCAGCATACAAAGCTTTTTGTCATCGACTGGTTGGACTACTACAGTCCTCTTCCATTGCTCAGCAGTCCATGGTCCTCCATCATCATGGATTTCCTCACTGATTTACCCTTCTAGAGGGTTTGATGCTGTCCTAGTCATTGTTGATTGGTTCTTTAAGATGGCACTTTGTTCCTTGCAACAAAACATGTTGGGTCATGATGTTGCAGATCTTGGTGTACCGGAGGTGTTCCATCTTTATGGTCTTCCTGATGAACTTGTCACTGATCAAGGTCCCAATTCACTTTGGCATTCTAGTGGAGATTCCTAGATCGGCTATGTATCACCGGGAAGCTGTTTATTGCACATCATCCTGAAACAGATGGCAAACAGCGCACGACGATTCAGACTTGGAATAATATCTTTGGTGTTTCATTTCTCATCTGCAAGATGATTGGGTCGATCTCCTTCATGCTACCGAGTTTGTGTACAACAACACGGCACACTCATCCATAGGTGTGTCGTCATTTTTCGCGTTTTCTGGTGTTCATCCTCGCTGGTCCTATAGATTGCCCTGTGGTTCTTGGCCTTACCACTGTTACTGATGATCGTGTTGAGCATCTCCAACAGGTCCATGAAGAAGTGCAACATCATCTTCAATGTGCTCAAGATTTGCAAAAACAAGCTGCTGATCGTTTCCGTTCCTCTCCTCCAGCATTCACAGTTGGTGACCAAGTGTGGCTCCTCCGGCGTCATTGGCCAACCACACGTCCCTGTGACAAGCTAGACTATCAACTCTTGGGCCTCATCCATAGGTGTGTCGCCATTTTTTGCATTCTCTGGTGTTCATCCTCACTAGTCCTACAGCTTGCCCGTGGTTCCTGGCCTTACCACTGCTGCCAATGATTTTTCCAACATGTCCATGAAAAAGTGCAGCATCATCTTAAACATGCTCAAGATTTGCAACAACAAGCTGCTAATTGTTCCCGTTCCTCTCCTCCAACATTCACAGTTGGTGACCAAGTGTTCCTCCGGCATCATTGGCCAACCACACGTCCCTGTGACAAGCTGGACTATCAACGCTTAGGCCCATTTTGCATCATTGAGAGACTCTATGATGTGACATTTCGTTTTAAACTTCCACCAACCATCTGGATCCATCCCGAGTTCCATGTTTCTTTGTTGGAGCCTTCTGAACCTGACCGACTTCTTCCACCACCTCCTCTAATTACAGTTGTTGGTGAACTTGAGTTTGAGGTTCCTGCAATTCTTGAACCTAGCAAATGCACCACCTCCTCCGATGAACTTGAGTTTGAGGTTGCTGCAATTCTTGAACCCAGCAAACGCACCTTGAACTTAGCAAACGCACCACCTCCTCCGGTTACAGTTGCTGGTGAACCTGAGTTTGAGG
This sequence comes from Selaginella tamariscina, assembly GCA_003024785.1. Taxonomy (NCBI): domain Eukaryota; kingdom Viridiplantae; phylum Streptophyta; class Lycopodiopsida; order Selaginellales; family Selaginellaceae; genus Selaginella; species Selaginella tamariscina. The sequence goes on from PUQB01000027.1 coordinate 17,026, forward strand.
TTGCTGCAATTCTTGAACCCAGCAAATGCACCTTGAACCCAACAAACCTGAGTTTGAGGTTGCTGCAATTCTTGAACCCAGCAAACGCACCACCTCCTTCAGTTACAGTTGCTGGTGAACCTGAGTTTGAGGTTGCTACAATTCTTGAACCTAGCAAATGCACCTTGAACCCAGCAAATGCACCTTGAACCTAGCAAACGCACTTGGGAGCCTGCTACTCATCTTGTTGATGATTGGGGCTGCTGCTCATCTTGTTGATGATGGAACTCATCTGTGAACCTGAGTTGAGGTTGCTACAATTCTTGAACCCAGCAAACGCACCACCTCCTAACCTGAGTTTGAGGTTGTTGTAATTCTTGAACCCAGCAAACCTGAGTTTGAGGTTGCTGCAATTCTTGAACCCAGCAAACGCACCACCTCCTAACCTGAGTTTGAGGTTGCTACAATTCTTGAACCCAGCAAATGCACCACCTCCTCCAGTTACAGTTGTTGGTGAACATGAGTTTGAGGTTGCTGTAATTCTTGAACCCAGCAAACGCACTTGGGATGATGGAACTCATCAGCTTGCTGCTCATCTTGTTGATGATGGAACAAGATGACGCACTTGGGATGATGGAACTCTTGGGATGATGGAACTCATCAGCCAGCACTCATCTTGTTCTGTTGATGATGGAACAAGATGACACATTTGGGATGATGGAACTCTTGGGATGATGGAACTCATCAGCCTGTTGCTCATCTTGTTCTGTTGATGATGGAACAAGATGACGCACTTGGGATGATGGAACTCTTGGGATGATGGAACTCATCAGCTTGCTGCTCATCTTGTTGATGATGGAACAAAATGACGCACTTGGGATGATGGAACTCATCAGCTTGCTGCTCATCTTGTTGATGATGGAACAAGATGACGCACTTGGGATGATGAAACTCATCAGCCTGCTGCTCATCTTGTTGATGATGGAATAATTGTTGATGATGGAATAAGATGACGCACTTGTGGGATGATGGAACTCATCAGCCTGCTACTCATCTTGTTGATGATGGAATAAGATGAATTCCATCATCAATATCTTATTTGCCTTTCACAGGACTTGAATCCAACATGATGGAACAAGATGACGCACTTGGGATGATGGAACTCGCTGCTCATCTTGTTGATGATGGAACAAGATGACGCACTTGGGATGATGGAACTCATCAGCCTGCTGCTCATCTTGTTGATGATGGAACAAGATGACGCACTTGGGATGATGGAACTCATCAGCCTGCTGCTCATCTTGTTGATGATGGAATAAGATGAGTTCCATCATCAATATCTTATTTGCCTTTCACAGGACTTGAATCCAACATGATGGAACAAGATGACGCACTTGGGATGATGGAACTCATCAGCTTGCTACTCATTTTGTTGATGATGGAATAAGATGACGCACTTGGGATGATGGAACTCATCAGCCACCCTATTTATATATCTGAGGTCATGAGGATTGTGTGGTACACAACTGGTTTGGAATGTGTGGTCTACAACTGGCCTGGAACATGCGTATGAATATACACCTTGTTGTTGATGGTGTAATTCAGCATTCAGAATTATACGGACAAATTGGCTAACACATATGTGTGTTAGCGGAAAGGTCTTGGATTCAAGTCCTGTGAAAGGCAAATAAGATATTGATGATGGAACTCATCTTATTCCATCAGCCTGCTGATGCTGGAATAAGATGAGCAGCAGGCTGATGGAATAAGATGAGCAGACAAATGCGTTATCTTATTCCATCATTTCCAGTTTCAAGTTTCTCAGAATCATTTAAATCCAGTATTTAGCCTTGTTTCCAGTTTCAAGTTTCTCAGAATCATTTAAATCCAGTATTTAGCCTTGTGTTTTATTTTGTATTCATTTCTCTCTTGAATACAATCTTCTCCTTTCAACTCAAAGGTTTCGCCCTTTACACAAGGTCGTGACATAAATATTCAAATTCAAAGCTTACTAAGGAGGAGAGAAAATTAGCAAAGGCTTATGCAATCATAACTTCCAAACTCTTAAATGAGATTATGATGAGTCTTCATGGAAAAATTGCTCAACATATATAGACTTACCAAATAAACACAATTATTAGATTCTCATAATTGTGTAAAATAGTGTAGTTGAAAACAAGATCAAGTCAACAAAATTCATTCTAGGGGATAATCTCATAAGTTTTATGAAGAACTTCATGATGCATTTGATCAACACTGTAACATATCGTAAGGCTAAAAATGTCATGGTGTTGTGCAACATGTTTCCAAACACAATTGAGTTCATGCCCAAGGAATAAAATTCAAATAATATATCAATTTTTTATGACATTTATAGCAAAAAATTCAAATTTCAAATGAAACTTTTACATTAACTCTGAAATTTTCTCCTCACTCTACGTTGAACCCCATGTTCTCTTAACCAAACCTTACAAGCCTTTGAGCAATCAAAGGAAGCCTTGTAGTGAGGGCCTTTAATGAATATGAACAGTAAGCATCCAACGTTTGAAGATTGAGCTAGTTCCAAAGTTGATTCTTAATGAGATTTTGTTGTGAGAATCCCCACTCACATGCCACAGTACTAACTAGAAGCACCATCAGCATTTGCCAACTTCTTCAACCACTCCTTTGTTCTTCCTGAAGCAAACAATACTTAAAAACTTTGGTCAAAGACATATTGTAGCTAAATTAAATCCTTAAGTCTTCTACAAAGTTCAGTTTGAGTCCAGGAAGTAAACCAAACTTTTCAAGTAAAGTGTCTAATTGTTTATCTATTGCTGTTGTTCTTGTCTCAAAGTCCTCATCATAGGCAGCTAGTTCAAAGAACTTGAAGGAGTTATAGCTCAACAGATCCAGAAATTCTGAAAAGAAAAATAAAAAATTTAAAAACATATAACATACATATTATTCAATGCATTTATAATGCACTCCACAAATTCTTTACCAAGCCCACCCACAATCGTATACCGAAACAACACTGAATTAATTCCTCAATGCTACCATCCTAGAGAACATATCCAATTATAGTTGTCCTTCTAACAGCACCAAGAACTCCAACAATGCTTATAAACTTTAGAGAGTGGATTGTATTCTTATTCTGATATTGAAAGAAGAAATCCTTCTCTTGCTGAGCTAAGAAACTTTTGATGCAGCCATTGCCAAATTCAAAGCTCAAAAATGATCTATGTAAAACAAAACAAAATTATTAAATAAAAGCACATACTAATAATTAATTAACCTTCTTAAATTGCTTGTAGCTTTATCAATCTCTCGTGAAACCTGAAGAATATTAATTCCCTTCTTTTGAAAATGTTTGCTTAAATTGTTGAACTCCTTGAGGACTTCAGCAAACAAATGAATAAGGAATTACACCTGAAATTATTTTTAATAAACTTCAACAGTTAAAATAAAGAACTCAAAAGAAAATAAACTATACCTTGAAAACTGTAAAAATTGTGTAGCCAATCTTGCGATCCAGGGGAGAGGTGATGATGAGGTTGATAAAAATCATGCCTACTTTGTTGGAGCTATGGAGGAATGAGCACAGCCATCTCACACCATGGATCTGCAACACATTCCATATGTGTAGTTCAAACTACTTTAATAATTCTTTCAGCTCATGCTTGCTTGTAGATTTTCCAAACCAATTATATACCTTGTTTGCAACCTTGTCTATGTAGCTCATCTATGGGAAGTGTGCAACAACATCCTTTAGGGCTAGAGCTTCCTTGTGAGACACATAATAGATGCCAAACAAACCAGCTCTCATTGCTCTCAACCTAGTAACAAATCCTATATACTCTCCCATCATTGTTGATGCTCCATCCATTGCCACTCCCCATATCCAAATCAAAATCCCTAAATAGCTTAACAATTCATAAAATGCTAATTGCCTCTCTAAATTCAACCTTTAATAAAACTAAATAGCTGGTTTTCACTATACCTCTCACTAGGAAGGTCATGTAAACTATCAAGTGCTTTTCTAACGTCCAATTTGTACTCTCATATAGTAGGATGGAGAAAAAGGGACTCCTACCTATGACAACACTGTATTTAATAAACGAGTTCTTGCTACTAACAAAAACTCTCTCCCAACAACAGAATTATCATAAGAGGCATACCTTCTTACCTCTGGAATCCCAAGGGTCTTCATGTACCTCTTGAAGCTGGCAAGGCTTGGAACCTAGTGAAGAGGCAAACCATTTTTAGAGCAGCTTCATGATTTTAGCTATCTTGGTTATGCTTGTCCTCGGTTGCAATGATCCCTCTTTCTATGTCTCCTTCTCTCTCTTTGAGCTCCAGCAACTTGTCAAAAACCACTTTGCTAGCTACATGAGTAGAAGATTTCTCATGTATCTTCAAGGTTGATTCTTAAATGGAAACTGCACCTATTTGTGTAAAGCTCTCATGCTTTTGTTGCCACACAGTACTTGCATTTCATCACTTGTTAATCCCCTTAAGTTTCAAAAGATAACCCATGGATGAGCATCCTTCCAGTCTTTTTTAAAGTTTCTATTGGTTCTCTTTTGCCCCTTTGTTTTTGTTCCTCACTTGAATCTTTCCAAACAGTTGCTCTATCAGCTCCTCCTATTCTTCATTCCTTTCATCACTCTCCATACCCCAGAGCCTCTTCAAATTTACTTTCATGATGTAGTAGATAGAGAACTACCTAGAGCAAATTTTTTTCATTCACTTCAAAAAATGAACTAGCAATCATCGTGGGTCAATGACAAGCTTTAATGAAAGAATATTCCAAACCAAGAATATACTACCTTTAGAATATTCAAATGAATATTCATAGAATATTCCTTGACATAAAACTACTAATGACATTTCATAGAAAATTGTAAAATGTTAAATGTAATTTTTTAAGAAAAATTGTAATTTCATATGACAATCCATACTAAGCCATTTAATTTGCCCATGACATCAAATTCGATGTCAATTTTATTCCATGTTCACGCCCATTGTAAAAAAATGTGCTCACAAAAGTGATAGAGTCTATGTGATGCAAAAATAATGTTTTGGACCTATAGCAATGAGTTCAAGTTCTAGGTTTGAGGTGATTGGAAATGCATTGTTTATGAAATGAATTTAACATTGATCTCAATCACACAACATTGGGAAAATTTGAATAGTACATCAACATGTTAATTTAGATCACAAATTCATTAATACAATTTACTTTTTAGCTTAGTAAACATACTAACTTGGTGACCAATATATAAGGACTAGGTCAGCTAGTTACGAACTCACTTCAGTCAACATTAACTTAGGAATCTTACTCTTGTTGGCTTTATGTTGTTCTTTATTGCTTTTGATCAATTTCAAGTTCGGAATTTGCCAGTCTCTATCTTGTCTTTTCTAATGGGTTCCTAACAGTTTTACCAAAGTGATAATAAGAATATAGAATTTTATTCTTCAATCTTTCATATGCCAATTCATCAAGCAATAGAATTCTCAACAAATTCAGATATAGGGGCTTCTTCAACAAATTCAAAACATTTCCATTTTTGTTGTGTCAGCAAGTTTCACTCAATTGTAGATTGAGCTGAAGATTAGTTTACCCACCAAGTTTGATGGCACCAAAAATGAATTAAGAAGTTTCCTTCATTAGTTGGAATTAGTATTTGCTACACAACATCATTAATATTTGTCAAAGTTTAATAAAGGTTGCCCTTGTTGGATCCATCAACCTTCTCACGGTTTTCTCAGAGTTGGAAAAGCCACAACAACTTACTTTGCTTGATGATTTTGAGAAATTCAAGATTGGGTGCATCTCTAGCCTTAAGTAATCATGAATTTAAAGACACGTATTGTCCTTAAATTTAAATCCAGCCCAATAATTAAGTTCACTAGACATAATTTAAGTAATTATTTTTATCTCATATGGTCAATAATACATCTTCAAAAGAGTCATTGTCCATTGAAAACAATTACTTTTGAAAGCCCTTCGAAAATTCTTGCAAGATGATCAAAGCAAAAGCCATGATATGTATTTGTTCCAAACACTTGTTCAACAGATTCAACTAATCCTTTTTGCATGTCAAATAATATAGTGAAAGTTTGATATCTAATATTCACCAAGAGTATTCCAAAATGGTCCTTAAAAACTAAAACCAATTCTAGTCATTCTCATCGTTTATTACAGCCAAAGGCACCATTATCATCTATACTTGTTACTGTTAACAAGCATCCCAAGTGTTTACTCTTAAAATGAGTTAGTCTAGCCTATGCAAAGGTCTACAAAACTTAAACCCCTCAATACATGCATTATAAGCAAGCAGAAAAACATTTAAGAATTTGCCAGTACGTTCAACAAAAGCCATACTACCGGGATCATTCTTCATAATTTGCTCATAATAATGTTCAATTTAAGATAAGCATTTTCATAACTCCCATGAACCTCTTGGTTAGCCTTTTATTTCCTAAACCAAACCTTGTAATAAGACACAATGGTACATGTATCCCTCCAAATGTCATCTCTGAGTTTCTTAAGTCAATACGTTAGATAGTTCTATCCAAATGTTGCACAAGTATGCCCACTGCAATTTTAATTTCACAAGTTGGACCATCATCAACAATGTAACCTCTAAAACATAAAGAAGACCTACATCTTGTTATTTTCATGCTTAATAACATGAAATTCTACATTTGCATGTATTTTAACATATTTCAACTCTTTAAGCGAATTGAATTGAAGGTGTTAATTTCATTTTGCCTTACTTCTATATATTATTATTTAATCACGCTTTTGAAGGGTTTGACATTTTTCACAAGGTTACTATTTATATTTTGAAAATTTCAGGGTAATTCGATTGTATACGAGGGTTACTTTCCAATTTTTTCGTTACCATAAAATGCATAGACATACGTATACATAACCTACAGGTGGTTACAGTCGAAAAGACCCAGTAATACATATGCTATATGTACACATGTATAACACATAAAACCCAATATCCACTTATACAACACATACAAATGTATAGAAATGCGTAATGCAAGAACCAACTTACGGAGTACACACACACATACACATGCATTAAACCAGATATGATATAACACACACGCACATACACATGCATAATGCAAAACCAGCTATGCACACACACAGGTTATATACCTGCTAATGAGAAGACCAAAGGGAACAATATATCAATAATACAGCGATCAAAAAATCAAACCATAAAGAGAGCCTGCTCGGTACATAATTTAGTGAGAAAGTATGCCCGTTCTGGCTGCTGTGGTAGATGACTGTAATATCTTGTCTATTCTCCTCCATAATACGTTCTTCTGCTGTGAAATCAATAATATATATATGATATTAGCACTACGTAATATATAGTCATGTACTTACTAAACATATATGGTATACTGCAATTGGGATATATATATATACACAGTTTCTCGCTTATTAACTAATGACATAGCAACTACACACACATATGTACATGTCTAATATCATACCATCTGGTACATGTATATTGTGTTTCAACAAAAATTATATAAATTATATTTAACAATCTTGCAGGATCACTTTTCTGTCAGATTTTGTCTCAAATATCATACAAAAAACCAAATGAAAAAAATGGTACATCCTGCCTGCCATACATACACACACACATAAGAACAATACGTGTATGTCTTCGTGGGACCATATCAATTATCAACAAACCTACTGACTTACCCTACATATACACTGCCCTAATGGGTTCCCTAGAGTTGTTCTTGAGTCCCTTTAGAATAAGTCAGCAGATTCATTCTAAAACCAAGGTTAGATTGGGAAATATGAAAATTTTCAGGGGCATATAGGTAATTTTCCCTATATTAAACATTAGTTTGTATCGAGTATATATATATACAGAATATGTTGTACTGTTGAATGCAAACCCTGAAAAAGCCTGCTCTCGAGAGAGCCACATATGCAGCCTTACTGAGGGAATGCAAAACCAAGGAGTCTCTAGAAGACTTGAGCACCCAAATCTCACAGAGCACATACGCAGGAGATGTCTCGTTGGGCAACATCGAAGTGCAGATGTACAGTGACCTTGGATGCCCGAATGAGGCACGGTTGGTATTTGATCGGATCCAGTCGCCCAATGTATTCTCGTGGAATCACATGATCAATGCCTATGCCCGGAATGGGCATCTCCATCAAGCCTTGGCACTCTTCAGTGACATGGAGAATCCAAACTCTGCAACATGGAACTCTCTCATATCTTCGTGTGCTCGTTATGGGGATTTACACCGAGCTAGAGATCTCTTCCAGAGCATGCCTTTTAAGGATGTCATCTCATGGAATGCAATGATTTCAGCATATGCACAGAATGGGCATATGACACAGGCGTTCGAGCAATATTCCTGGATGAAGCTGGAGGGATACCAACCTAACAAGATAACTTTCACAGCCACTCTGGGAGTATGTACCTCTTTATACCAAGGAGCATGTGTTAGAGCAGATATGCATGATGCTGGGCTCTCAGGAAACGCTGTCACTGCTGCTGCACTAGTTGAAATGTATGGCAGGCTAGGAAGACCGGATGAGGCTAAGAGGGTGTTTGAGTCCGTTCCTCAGAGGGACAAGATTCTCTGGACTGTAATGCTGTCTGCTACTGCCAAGAACAAGTGTCTGTCACAAGCAAACACAGTCTTCAGCAGGTTACCTGTTCATGACTTGGTGACGGCCACCATCATGGTGTCTGCACTTGCTGCAGCTGGTCATCTGCAATCGGCTGAAGAAATTTTTGAATGTATCCCTCAGCCAGACTCCATGTGTAAAACCACCATGGTACTGGATATGCTCAGTCGGGGCATCTAGAACAAGCAAGGAGACTCTTCGATTCAATGCACAGGCCACAGCTCGTCTCCTGGAATGTGATGATCACGGCATATGCTCAGTCGGGTCAGGGCAGGGATGCGGTGAAGCTCCTGCAGCTCATGGATATGGAAGGGGAGCAAGCGAGTGTGAACACTCTCAGTACAGTGTTTGATGCATGTGCAGCACTGGGGCTGTTCCCAGAAGGGAAGGCCATTCATGGAAGCTTTTCCGATACTGGAATGGCCTCAGATATTGCACTGGGAACGTCACTGATCAGTATGTATGGCAGATGTGGGGGAGTGGACATTGCTTTCGAGATTTTCCAGCAGATGCCTGAGAGGAATCTACTGACGTGGACCTCAATCATTGCAGCATATGCCCAGAACGGGCATGGCAAGAGAGCAATATATGTTTTCCATACCATGCAGCTTGAGGGTGTTGAACCCGATGACATCGTGTTCAAGAATGTGATATATGCTTGCGGACAAGCTGGTTTAGCTGCTAAGAGCTGGGATTATTTCCGTCTAATCGAGGGAGATTACCTGTTCTGCCCGGTATCGACCACTATAAGTGTATGTTAGATCTTCTGGGACGAGCGGGAAAGCTCGAAGAGGCCGAGGAGTTGATTAAATGCATGCCATATGAGCCAGACCAGATAGCCTGGACAAGCTTGTTGAGTGCTTGTCGAGTACATGGCGACAAGAAGCGAGGTGCACGAGTTGCTGAACTTTCGGGGCCTCGTAACGGTGGTAGCTATGTACTATTGTCCGCTATTCAAAAGGTTAGTTAACATTTGCCCTATTATGGCAAAATGGAGTATGAGGAGCATATCAGGGACCCTTATGCAGTGGATTTAAGAGGGTTTAAGCTATTTGATCAGGCTACTGGTAATGATAATACACAAGGTACAGTCACGGTACTCACACCAGCCACAGACGCAGTTAACAGAAACCGAGTATTTGCACCAGCCACAGATAACCAGAGCAAACCCAGAGAGGTTATGTGTATATTTTGTGGTTCGCTGGCTAAGTATGAAGGTGACAATAACCAGGATGAATCTCAGCCCAGGTATCGATGTAAGGACTGCAAGCGACTTGGTGGTAAACTCCGGTCGGGCAGGCTCCAAATGGCTAAGTTTCTTTATTACTAGTTTTAGTGTAATATTTAATCCATACTTGTCTATATATATATATGCATGCATGTGTCCACTTGTCATAGATTCTTTCAAACTTCAACCACACGCACGCACACAGTGTGTGAGGTGTGTAAGTGAGTCTTTAAGACTAGAAGTGTATCTATATAACTTTTTTTTCGTATTTAGAGTATGTCCAACAACACGAGCATTACATCGGCTGTTTTACATCGGCTAGACTGGCCGCAAGCGCTCTGGCAAGATCCTGTTCCTCATCGTCCTTGCTCGAACTCGAGACACCATCCATATCGTTCAGGCTCGCCTTGATTGCGGCCTCTAGCTCAGGATCATCATGCGCTTTCTGCTTGTCACTCTCCTTCTCCGCACTGTCGAGCTGTAGCACCGCTTCTGCTCTTCAGGCGTGTACCACCGACCAAACCGACGCCCTCGTCGCAATTACCTGTAGAATTGTAGTCCCTGGGAAGCTGACCTTGCACCACGAACATACTCCATCCGTCGTTCTTCAGTGTGTCTAAGTAGGCAGACAAATAGAAACTGGATAGGTGCTGTGGTGCCGCCAGCAGACTGTTGAAGTTGTACCATTCGTTACCGACCTTGCGAATCGCAAACCAGTGCTCCGACAGGTTACATATGAAGGCGTCCTGCTTGTGCAGGTCCAGTGCTCCCTCCAGCTCTGAAGAATTCAGTGGAACACACCTGAGATCCAAAGCAGAGAGCGCCTTCTCAAGAACCTGTATGCTGAAGTTACCGTCCATGCAACATTGGAAGAGCCCTCGGAAACGAACCTCAGGTAATCTGCGGACTGGTCGCCATTCTCGAGCATCATATCGCGCTCGGTTTGGTCCAGCTCGCGCCCGATTTGGGCGAGCTCGAGCTCGGAGAAATAGGGGCCCTGGAGGACCGCATTCAGGCAGTGGACTGCACAGAGCTTGCCTTCCTGCTTCTCGTGGTACAGCAACACGCTCTCCATTTTGACCTAACCCTAAGCAGGGGAGAGTTGTAATGGGAAAAGGAATCGTTACTTTTTATTTTTTATATAATTAATCTGCATCCACCACATAGAAAAATGGTTGCTGAGAGAGTACATTTGAATACACCTGTGTATGCCTGTGGTGTATGTAGTTATATATTATATGTGTCCATACAAGGACACCTCTCACACACACACATTAAGAATAAAACAATGTAACAGTTCTACATTACGTAGTGTATTATTCACAGATTCCTTTGGTTGGGTTCTAACCAGGGGTGTCCTAACAACTCAAAAACCTCTCTTTCATTTTTGCATGGAACACCAATGTTCACCTGAGAAACGATATATATATAATATATACGTAATACGTTTCTTTGTGTACATTATGATATATATATATATATATATATAGAGAGAGAGAGAGAGAGAGAAGAGAGAGAGAAGATTAAAACACAGTGATATAATGTACCTTGTGCCTCTTGGGTGTATCTTCATAAACAGTTCTCCAGAGACCTTTATCATCCAGCTTGTATCCCTTGTCGTCAGCGAATATTCTTAACCTGTGAGAATAAATAGATAATTACATACATAAAATAGATTAATTACCTCCTGTTTAGAACATCATTTCCTGTCCAAGCTATAAGACCGAAGGGATACTGTTTCCAAGAATACACCTGAATAACAAATTATGAATTTACATATACATTTGTGTGCGTGTTGTGTAAGTCGTGTATATATGAACAATATACCTTAAAATCGATGCGACGCCGCTGCTCTTTCCCAGGACATTTACACAAGCCAAAGTAAGTATCTACTCCGTCTTCTTCCTGTAGTTACCATATATGAAAGTCTCTCTCTCCTCCTCCCCCTCCCTCTTTCTCACACACACAACATACACACATATATTTTGTATATGATTGCTTGTGTTTTATCTTTAGATGTATGTATCCCTGTGTGCTATGCCTCACGTATATGAGTATGTATCTACAGAATACCTCGTGGTAGCCTAATAATAGATTTTCTGTAAGAAAGTCGGTCTCTTTTAATTTGTCAACCAGACGCTTTAAGAAGCCTTTGTGACTGAAAATGGAAGAAAAGAATAACTAGCACATAGGAGAGAGAGAGAGAGAGAGAGAGAGAGAGAGAGAGAGAGAGAGAGAGAGAGAGAGTTATTTACCTTACACCATCTGGATGTGTAACAATCATATCCATATCACCAATCAATGCTTTACCACGTCTATAAGATCCTCCACAGACGATATTAATCTACAAAAGCAGAACCAATTACGCATACACGTATATGTACGTGTGTGTTAATAGAGTGTTTATATCTATCACACACATACCCCAGGTTGAAGTGCTTCGCCTACTTCTTGAATTAGCTTTTCCATCTTTTTAGCCTACACAAAGATAATAGTCCCATGCAACACACACACACACACAACCTCATCACGTGGTATTTTTTGTTTTGATGTCATTGTAGAACTGCAGCCCGATTCTTTGAGGACGAGTTAAAGAAGGCTCTTCACTCAAGTCTTCTAAAGTATGGTGACCCTTCTCATACAATTTTAAAGCAGTAGAAGGTCCAATTCCCCATACAGAACCAAACAGACTGATAGCTTTTACCTATAATAAATAAATAAATAAATAAATAAATAATATATATATATATATATATATATATATTATATATATATATATATAATATATATATATATATACACACACCACGCACACGCACACACGTATACATAAAGATGTATGTGTACGTGCATTATTTTACGTGCACATCTCTCTCTCTCTCTCGGTGAAACCAAGAGGAAGAACTTGCCTTCTCATCCTTCTTGAAGTGTTCCAGCTTTGAAAGCTTGCCAGTTGTTATTATCTCTTGTATCTGTTCACATAAGCATGGTTAGATGCAATTTACAGACATACATGTGTGTATTATTATTTGCAAAATGAAAAGTTACGTGCTTTGCATGGATTTGCCAATGTTTGGTAAATTCTTCACTTGATCGACGCTTTTTATTTTTGAAAGGCAGCTTTTCGATTGTAGAAGTAGCCTTATAATAACTGAAGGACCTTCTATCATCGCCCAGAGCTGGATAAAGCAAATAAAATAACTTCAATATATTAAAGTATATTTAACTGTATATAATTGTACACTAATATAAGCACTGACCATCTTATATATGTTCTTCAGCTCCTCGAACGGACCCGTTATATTTTGATTGAGATTTGGAGGAGTGTAATTCTGAGAAAAGAAAAAAGAAATCATAACCCCAATACACCAATAAACATGTGTTATCTAGAGAGAAAGATCACCTCAGTCTTTTGTTCAGTTTCCTCGGCAGGCTTATCAACGTCCTCGACATTGTCTTTGTGAACTCCATCTATAAATAATAAAAACTTTAGTAGCCATTTTCGTTCCGTATCACACACACAACCACACTACCTGAGTTATCTTTCTTTGTATGTTCTGGTTCACCATCCGAAGCTAGTGACTCTGTTGCACTGTCTGCTGAATCATACGACTCGGCTATCAGGAACAGATTATATGGTTCCGGTGGCACATTTTTTCCCACTTTTAGACACTCCTCTAACCATTCATATCTCAAAAACATCTGTAATGTGTGTAATAGATGTCTCTAAAATGTTCTTATAACACATGCACATACATATAGCTACATCTATCAACTATACATACCACTTTGAGCTTCTTCAATCGTTTCAGTCTAGTTGGATCAATACGCTCATTCAGACTCTCAAGAGTAGCTGCAAATACATGAGTCAACTTCCTTGTAAGGTGGTCTTGTAGTTTCCCTCCTAGAGCCACAAATTTCTTCTTCCATATCTACAGAAAAGAATCATTCACATATACACATATGTGTGTGTGAAAGCAATTCACCTGAACTCGTGTGGAATTTACCCCAGCCTCCACAAAGAAGCCGACTAACCCGTTAAAAGAAAGCCCATCCGTAGCAGAAGCTCCTCCTTGTTGTGCCATAAGCTAATTAATCAACTAAGCGTGTTCTAATCCCCATTGCGAAAACCAACAATCCCACAGATAGCGCCACGTATTTGAAACGCCTCTGTTTTTAGGGCTCTCTTTACGCTAACGGGATTGAACTGAGACCGCCTTATAAGAGAATATTCTTCCGGGGATTTCCTGCCTTCGATAGAAATGCACAATGAAGATGAATTGGGTACAAATTTCAGAAATCCCTGTAGAATGATCTAGCAGAGGAATTGAGGTATGATATATGTATATATATTGCTTGTGGGTGTTCAATGAACATATATTGCAGATACCCATATGGAAGGATCTGGCGAGAGAGGCAGTAACAAACCGATAATGGGTTGGGCAACGAAGTCCTTGGTGGAAATGTACACATGGAATTCTATCTACTCGCCGCTTCTGGATTGCGACATTTCTCTTCCTCGCTCGAATCTAATCGAGGTAACACAGACTGTTTGTTTTCGTTATATACACATACTCATGATATATAGAATACATATACATATACAGAAACACGCATATATGCATATAAATGCTCAGTGTGTGTGTGGTATTCTGGGTGAGCTTCTGATGGATGGATGATGTGAGTAGGTGTAGTTTACTGTTTTACATAATGTGCATATAGATGTAATGTTTGGTTTAAGCTGGTTTTCTTCGTATTGCACATGCTTAACATCTCTCTCTCACACACACGCACGCACGCACGCACAGGAATCTGTTTGTAAGTGCATACGGTAGTTCTGGATAAGCCTCGTGATGCTTTTTGAGCGTGTAGCAATAAGAAGATAAGTCTCCCTGTGTCGTTTTTTTTTAATTTACTATTGTTTGTTTATTAATCTTTTTCATGTATTTATGCAAAGGTTTCACATGTAAGTCAGCTCCATAACTGGGACTGCGGATTGGCTTGTGTTCTAATGGTGTTAAGAGCTTTGGGAATTAATGGCTGTAGTTTAAAAACTTTAACTCAACTATGTCGAAACACAAGGTAATGTACATTTATATATTATATACACACATATATGGTTAAGTACTGATTTATTTTCTACACTTGTAGCATATGGACAGTAGATTTGGCATATTTACTTCGACACTTTTCTGTGGACGTAGCTTTTCTAAGTGACTCTTGGGGCAAATCCTTTGTTGGCTGTCGAATCATTCTACAAGGTGTGTTAAACAATCTTAACCTTATATTGTTTATATATTCCTACCTCTATGTACCTAGATGTAGGCTGATGTTACGTAGGAGACATAATATTCAATACAGGCAGAGACGTGCGCACGCCTATGTATGTCTGTATATTATTTACAGTGATATATATTAACCTAAATTTTCAGGATAATGGCAATTGATGAACAACGGGTAAACAAGCTGTTTGAAAAGGCACCCCAGGCTGGAATACAGATCCAGGTGACCATTTTATGTATTACCAAATGGTGTGTGTGTGTGAGAGAGAGGGAGAGGCTGAGAAATGATTTGTTACAGTGGAGGTCTATTTCTGGTGAAGAACTAGCAATGCTTATCCTCTCTGGACGTTACCTTGCTATAGCTTTGGTAGACAAACGAAAGCTCAGGTATGCAGTGTTATATACTGTGCAAGTAATGTAATACATAATGTATTAATGAAGTATTTATAACACAAGTGATGTAATACATATAAGTATTTTACAGTCATCCTTGGCTGGAGGACTTATGCTTGTCGGAATGTTGTGGCTTAAATCCAGGGTTTACAGGTTTGCTTGTAGTTTGTGTGCATGTAATATACTTATATATTCATTTCATGCAGGTCATTATATCGTCATTTGTGGATACGATTTGGAGAAAATGAATTTGAAATAAGAGACCCTTCCAGCTCAAGGTGTGTATTTCTATTATGATCCCCTCTCTCTCCTCTCTCTCTCTTCCATGCATATGTTCATATTACATCTACACGCACACACACACACACACGGCTACTTATCTGAAGAGTTGACAGTGACAGTGATAAGTTGTCCATGGAAGCACTGGATGAGGCAAGGAAGTCATTTGGCACAGATGAAGACCTTCTTCTCGTGAGTAAATAACTACGTGTGTATATGTGTGTGTCTGTGCCCGTGACTTACAAGAATCTGTGTTGCAGATATCTATGGATAGTTTAGACTCAAGCATTAAAGCCATGGCGATGCTCTCCATCAACGAGGAGAAAACAAAAACTTGGTAACATCAATTTGGCCAAGCTTATTTTGTTTACTTGCATTATCCAATTTAACAAAATATATATACTTTATATTATACTTTTTTTTAAAAGTGTAATTAGACTTAATAATAGTTTAACACTAATTAACAGAATAATACTCAATCCAACACCAGACATTATTTGGGAACAGGTGCTTCTCTTTGTACGCATGGATTTCCTCGTTTTCCTCCAGATAATATGTATAATTTAACCTGGGTACCCTCCTCGAGCAAGCTCGTTTCTTTACAAATTTAACATATACATAGTTTCACCGTGGTTACCTCAAATAATGGTTTAGTATATTTAAAGGCACAGGTATTATTTTATTTATTATTATTGGTTGGTAACATAATAATTTCACTCTTTAATGTTACATTACGTACAATTAATTTTTTACATTATTACGATTACACATGAGCATTCCCAACATGTAAGCATTAAGGCTTCATAGTTTATAATTAAACTTAGTTGTAGTGAATTGTATAAACACACACAATGTGTTTAGTATAGTAGCTATAAAACATAGAGTTATAAAAAAAAAAAATGCATCTGTTATTGTTGCAAATGCTCCATAAAGTAGTCATACTTTTCCGTCCAAAGTCACTGATAAGTCTCGCAGAAGAAGTGGACACCATTTGTAAACTCTTCAGCATTGTAGAACTTCCCTCCAAACTGTGCCGAGAGAAGAGTTGCATGAGAAGTAGCTTCAGAAGCAACTTTAGCTATGTTCTCAGCATAAAACATGGTGTTGAAAAGCTTTGAAGCTTACAATACTGAAGAGCTATCCTGCAGGAACCTGTCCTTTAATATTGAATTACCTTCTCAACATAGCCCTACCCAATTGCCAAACAACTATCCAGTGTGTTGTGTCCAATCCAAATGGTAAAGATGAACAAACCCAGCATCATGAAGACCTCCTTTATTCTCAACAACCATTTTTCTAGAAAATGGTGCTCCAACTCCAAACTCAGCTCTTAAAACTGGATCCTTAGAATGTTGATTGTCCCTGTGACCATTGGAGATTGCTAAAAGCTCCAAGTCCCTACTTTGACACCTCTTGTTTAACATACTCAATTCATTGAAAAGTGAAAAAAAGAACTGTACCTCAAATATCTTAAACTCTCCAAAAAGCTCTGCCTCATTAATCGTCTCCCACAAGCGTAAAAGAGCTGGCATCACTTCAACAAAACATAAGATCACCTTGCCTCGAGACAACCAACAACATTATGAATCCGAAGTAAGCTGAGCTTCTTCAATTTCATAATCCTTTGAGTTTTATGCAAAAGCTGTAGCCGTTGAGAAGAGCATCTAACCCAGCCACCAACACGTTTTGCAAGTGCTTTAAGCTCCTTAAACATTGGAAAATAGTTGAAGGAATCATTCGTTGCCAAAGCCTCTTTGTGAGCACACAATGTTATTGGTACAATATGAAGTACAATCTGGCTTCAATCGTACAACTAAGCCTGATCGCCGACCTTGCATAGCACTACATCCATTTGTAACAACTCCTATCAACCTCTCCAAAGGCAATCCAATCTCTTTCAAGAATGTAGTAACTACTTCAAATAAAGTGCTTGCCAATCTGTCTTTGATGAAGATCAGCTTTAGGTAAGATTTGTCAAGCAAAATGCTATAGAAAGGACTTGCAATGAGCTCCTTTTTGAGAACCTAGTAATAAGCTTGATGAGCAGCAAAGAGAAAAGACTTACAAGCCTTTGCATTCCTTGTTACAGGCTCGCCTGCTAACAAGAACTTCACATGGATGATGATGGTGCCCTAGCCTATTGTTTTGTTGCATATCCATCTTGCTGTGGCATGTAAGGAGTCCCATGAACCTATGAAAATGCACAATCCACTTCAAACTTCTCAATAGGATCCCTCTTTTGTGCAATCTGGTAAGCTATCTTCATCAACGTCATCACTCGTTGCTGCTCTTGAGAATTCATAACCTCCAGATGCTCAGGTATTGCTCGTTGTTGCAGTGGTGCACTCTTCTCTTTTGATCTCTTTTTCAGCTACAATATGATCCTCAGATTTTGCATGAGTCTTAATGGCTCCTTTTTGCAAGGTTGTACAACCTCTTGTAGCAAAGACATTCTCCTTTCTAAACTCAATGCAATAGGAGCACTTCATTCTCTCATTTGGGTAGACACCTACTCTAAGAAGCCAAGGATACACCAATTGTCAATCCTCCTTGAATCGTCATCGTGTAGTTTCCCCACCTTGTTTGCTTTGATCTACATCTACCTTAGAAGTACTACTACTTGAAATGGATAAAAAATTACCCAAATTTGTTTACCGAGTGTCCTTTTTTGGCCGTCCTATATTGGATTTGTGCACCGTCCATGAGTACAGTGCCAGTGGGTCACCGTCGGTACTGCTACTAATGTCTCCCACCAGGGTTCAAAACCCATTCAAAATTATCACTATTAATGTACCCCCCAGGGTTCAAAACCCATTAAAAATTGAATATTTTTTTAAAACATTGCCTTTCTTTTTAAGGGTTATATATTTTAATGCCATTCTTTATGAAAGTTTTAGTTTAAACACAGCATTTCTTTTAAAAGCCTTGATTGAACATTGTCATTCTATGAAAGTTTAAAAGCCTCGTGAAGGGTACGAAAGCCGTCAAAGGCGAGGCACATTATGCTAATTAAAATTATTTTGATTTCTCAGATATTGTATACACTACATAAATAATTAAACATGTTAAATATAAAAATATTCTTAAAATTAAAAAATATAAGCATGTTTTTGAACACAAAGTGGCATGAAGTATATTTGAAAATCATATAGGTATAGGCTGTTTCCATATACAAATATAAATTTGACTTGTGAATGCAGACGTCTATACATTGAATAAGGCAATAATTAAGTTAAACAAAAGAGCATGAATGATGATGACCCTTCATTTCCAAAAATAGCCATCTTATAATAACTTATTCATTACTTTGTTTTTTTTCCATGTGAAACACAATAGATAATTAATTATACATAGTTATTAATTTAGTGATTTTTTCTCATATCTATAAATAGAATATACAACTTATTCTTACTTTTTTATATATTATGCAATATCATATATATTACCCATTAGCCTTCAATTTAAAAGATTTAAAGTAGTTTAATATATACGAAGAAATGGGGGTAACTATTTTGTGCGTTAGTTGGTACTTGTGTTGTGGCGTGCAACCATATAAATCATATAGAGAATATTTTTTTTAACCTTGCCTCAACACCAAGGATCGTCGTAGTAATAATGATCCTCAATAATATATCTTTATAATATTAACAACTTGGCACTAAGGAGAATATAGGATATACAAAAGATATCATTTGTGGTATGGTCCACAAAGTGATTTATATTTATATATTTAGAATAATAACAATATTTCATTGAGTTTTGTTCATTGGTATCCTATCTTGAATAACTTATTCGACCCATTGAGTAAAAAACAAAGTGAAATCAATGTATAAATTAATGTTTATACATGCGTTTGTGAAAGATACGTACATTAGTTATTTACATTTATACAAAAAGTACACAAATGAATTTAAATAAGAAGTAAAAGTAACAATAAAGACAAAACCATTGACCTTATGACATTGCTTTTTAACTGGGGTCATGGGACCTCAACATAGAGCTTGAGTGACCTTACACTCCATGTAGATTGGTCCTTGATTTGGAAATGGAGAATGTTCATGGTTTTCCATTGGTGCTACGAGGGTGAAGTCACTGCTGCTGCATAAGTGTATTCCCTCAAATAGTATTGTTGGAACCATTCTAAGCTATGTCAAATAATTGATTATCGCACATTATAACATGATTGATAGTCTTGAAGAGATTTATCTGGTTCTCATGGAATGTCAAGAAGAGGTCCTTGATATCATGAAGCCCTTAGTAGATATAATTAATAAGAACTTCCATCCCGTGGCACATTACATGCCAAAAAGTAGAATTTTGATACGTATATTGATGCTAGATGGTTACCTTGTTGAAGTCAGTGGATCTTGTTAATTGCGGTATGAACACTATCAATGTCACTAAAATAGTGCTTAAACTCCAAAATGAACAGTTCAAAGTTGTTCAATAGCAGTGTCAAAAAAATCACTTAGGGACTTATATGTTCGGGACTTGATGGCTTTAGTGATAGTGCATCATAGTAGTCTTTATTAATAATCACACACATAAAGAAAAGCAAAGAAAAAAAAAGGAAAAGCATAAAATGAAACTCATGACACAAAAGATACACTAACTAATTTTTATATTTCATCATAAGAGCACTTCACAAATAATCTCATTACATTTTATTTATAAAGTAAGAAAAATAAAGAAGAAACTTGAGACAATTTATCTATCTATATCTCTCTCCTCTATATCCCTATCCTCCTCAAACCTTTAAGCCTTGGTTCCTTATATACCCAAAATAATATAAAGAATGCATATAGGGTAGGGTAGGGGTGTAATAAAAGGTGTAAGATGTGAGTTACATAAGAATAATGGTAGAGGGTTATGGAAGAAGATGGGTTTGACTCATAAATGGTGGGGGTTATGGAAGAAAGTGACTTGACTTTGACTAGGAAGGTGACAAGAAAAATGCATGGAAGAAGACAAAGAAAATATGCATGGTCAAAATAAGCACTAACTATATGCATTAATATAATAATGTTGACTAGTTTGACCATACAAGAAAAGAAGGAAAATAATAAAGTGAAATAAAGACGTATAAATACAAGTTGAAGACTAATTCACTACATGCATACTAGGGGCTACCAAGGTAATGATCCAAATTTTCCTGTGACAACGATGAGTTTTTCTCCAACAAAGGTGCAAACCAAGTTCAAATTAACCCTAGTCACTATGTAGATGATCGTTCAAAGGTGGGCCTATTCAAACTATTACTCACTTGCATAGCCCAGACGAACTTAGTTCCAAGAAATTAAGATCTTGTGTCATCGAACCTTTTTGGCAGATTAACCTTAGGCTTCCATGGTGGTGAAGAGGAACATGAGTTTGAAGGCTTGTCTTGTAATACTAGATCTATTGTGTAAGTTTAACCACTTGTTATACCAGCTTTTAACCCTTCTAATCTTGTAATTCTTTTATGTTCAACCTTGTCAAAATTTAGTTTTGAAGGTGTTGTAATATTCTAACCTATCTTAGACCTCTTGGACATTGTGCAATATATTTAGTCTAGTCTATGTGAATCACTTTCCGATATCGGAGCCACCAATTTCTTAGGATTGATGTTATTTGCATGTTTATAGAATTATGTATTTATATATGTGTTAACACACCTGCTTTGTGTGTAATGGAAATGGCGACCATATTCATTTATGACTAAAGACTTTCTTCACATCATTCTATTTAACAACAACTTCATCACCCATGAAACCATAAATTTGTGGTACTCCAAATCCCAAATGGATGATAACACCATTAAGTTTATTCCAACAGAGTTTATTCATAGCAACATACTCAGTCTTCATCTCACATACATCAACCATCTACATGGACGTCAAACTGTAGAAACAGTCAAAGTGTTGTGAATAAATACACTAATGATACTTATGTGTGGTCATAAACAAATATGTTTATATGGCCCAATTAACAATTCTATGCGTATGATCAAAACACAAATACACATCTTCCAAGTCGGCCCTAGTACACATCCTATTAATCAAATGCACACCGAAATTCATTCACCACATAAGATATTTTAAAAACATGAGGAACCTTATTAACACATTGAGTGGGAAACATAAACAACTCTAAATATGGCCATCTCAAGGACCACTTAAGCTCTAGTAGCCCATTCAAACCCTCGTTTGTGACAACTGACTTCTTGTAAGAAGTTCTTAATCTTACAAGAGAAGAAATGAATAATTGTTTGTAATTTTTTGAATATATAATTTATTTAATATTGCACTATAGTCAACAAGTCCATTCTTGGCGCTGAGCTAGAATTGACTTATATAGGTATTAAAAACCATCATTAGTGCGTGGTTCTGAAAGTTTTTATCCTTGATGCCAAGGATTAAAGTCTTATAGATGTAATCCCATCCTCGATATCAAGGATGTGGTTAAGGTCATTTATGGGTGGAATATGAAATTATATATTTTTGTCAATGAGATCCTCAGTGTTGAGGACTATAAAAGTCTCAATAGGGGCAAGTCTACAAAGACAAATTCATAGGCATTATGTGGCAACATTATGATCCTTGGTGTCGAGGACATAAAAACCTAAATGGAAGCATATTCTTGGTGTTAAAGATGATGAGTTGAGGAAACATACTAACAGTTATTAGTGAAAGGAAGAATATCATCAAAGATGTCTTGGAGTTATTTTTGTGTTAACAAAGTGTTAGTGGAGGGCTCAAGCTTGGTCAGTTGTTTAAAAATGATATCTAATGCCACATTTATTTTGATGGTTCTCATTGGAGCTTTCAAAGTCTGAACAAAATATTCATGCACCTAAATTTCTTAAATTTTGTGATGTATTAGGAAGAATTAAATGATTATGCTAACCAATGTGAATGAAGAGCTTTGTCATTTCTATATTAAATGAAACAACAATGTAACATACAACATCACATGAACACATGCACTTTGGTTGAAATCCAAAATACTTATAACTAAGTCTACCATGTTTTAAGTTGAGTTATCTTACAAATGGTTTGCTTATTCCCAAGCTTCTTGTTGAGACAAGGATAATCAATATTGTTACATGAAAGATGTCATCCTCAACGATTTATTCCAACACTACTATCAAAATCCTTTCTATGTGAATCATGGTTCCTAATTTAAATATGTTTGTCATTCGCTCTTTGCATTTCTATTTTATGCAGTCTAGGGGCTGACAAAA
Organism: Selaginella tamariscina; assembly: GCA_003024785.1. Classification (NCBI taxonomy): domain Eukaryota; kingdom Viridiplantae; phylum Streptophyta; class Lycopodiopsida; order Selaginellales; family Selaginellaceae; genus Selaginella; species Selaginella tamariscina. Next base: position 40,089 of record PUQB01000027.1, read on the forward strand.
GCTTGAAAACCATATCACCATTGTATACATCACTCAAATTTTCATGTGACTTGAGGAGCACATCAATAGATTATATAAGGACATTGTTGGCTAGAGATTCCTTGCCGGTGATTGGTCTTAAGTTAGAATCCCTATTAAGTTGCTTCCATGCACACAAGATGAGTTTACATGACATTACTGGAACAAAAAGTATATTAGTATGAAAGTTAATTGTTTTTTTATGACAATTGTACCATTATGCAAAAACTCCAGAGAATCACCATAAGAACTATTAAAAACATGAATGAAAAATGGTTTTTACATCTATAATGATAATCCTTCCCCAATTCAAAGTTGATGTTGAACATCTCTTGATCACTTGAAATTTCTCTTGCTAGCCCTCCAAGTCCTATTAGAATCTATCACAACATAATTATCTTTCTTTAGGTATTGCAAAATCCACATGCATGACTGACATACTACAGTCAAAAAAATCATGTTATTATATTAGCATGGATAGATCTTGATATATTTTCATGAAACTATTAAGGAATCCATTTGAAGAGAGGGAGGGAGGGAGGGACATTGAGAGAGAGAGAGAGAGATAAAAAAACCACATTAGAGTTACTACTGTTTAAGTGATCATAATGTAACTTATATTGTATGTATACGAGGTAAGAAGAGTAGTATAATATATATATATTATTTGGCATTTATATATGCAGAAGATATGTTCATTTCAAGCACCAAAGTAACTATACACTGGAACGAAGTTTAATCAGCTTATACATACTGTATATACATTTCTATATCTAAGGTGTACTCGTAGGTAATTGTCAGTCATCAACAACGTGTACATGCATGCATCCAGTATATGTTAGCACACACACACATACACTGGTTCAGGGTTTACATTCTAACCAGTTAGATTCTCGATCGAGCTGCTCAAACTTCACGATCTTCTGCTGAACTTGGTGCCTCTTAACAAGATCATGAAACCTGGTAACGCTCAGCTGCCCTTGAACATACCGAAGAAGAGACATAACAAACACATGCAAGGAAAGTTCGTGTCTGGACTCCCAGAAACACGCATACGGATCGCATCGACAACCAAAAGCAAGTATACGATATACTGCAATAAGAAAGTTTGTATTGTGTCTGTGTGTCGTCACACACACACACGATCAAACAATGCTACATTCAATCTACGTGCTCACTCATACACTCACACACACACACACACACGTATGTATAATATGATAATAAACCTTGAAATTCTCAAGTCTTTGCCAAGGCCAATTTGTGAACCGACCAAGATGTGTTGCCATGCTTGCTCCTCTATCTGCTACCAGAACCCCTCAGAACTGCATGGTTATAAAGAAAGATCTATATATGTAAACACATACATGTGCACGTAAAGGTCTGTGTGTACATACATATGTAGGTGTATGTATGTACGCCTCCAGCCGCGGGAACATGACAGTCTGCATAGTCCTTGGACTATGCAGTTATCCAGTCTTTTCAGGTCAGCGTTTACTTCAATGTAAAGAGAATACTTAAATAATAAACACATATATACCGTATGAGTAACCAATGAGAATATATACATATTAAAAAAAATACTCTGAAATAAGATACGATATATATAATAGGATACAAGGATATGGTAGGATATGATATATATTTATTAGTATTTGTGTGTGTGTGTGTGTGTGTGAGAGAGAGAGAGAGAGAGAGAAAGAGAGATGCGACAAAATAACTTACACATTCATAAGCTTTCATTGCAAAAAGAAAAAAGCATAAAGTGAAAGCAAACAATGTATGGTATACAATAATGATTATAATATAGAAATCTAAAGTATATATGATTGAAATTCAGACAAAGTTGAGGAGAAGATTGTTCATAATACCTTTTTATTTTTATAACTTATGACTTACTTACATATATATATATATATATATATATATATAATGTAAACTAAATGGCACTCTTTCTAATACAAGTTGAGCAAGGTTTAATACATATATCATAATCCGGTCTACCTAACTGCAGACCATGATAGCACATTCCCGAGAATCACAGTTATTATATATGTACATATGAACAGGTGTACATATGACTTGTGTGTTAGTATTTCTTATGACTACGCTATATACAAACTAATAGACAAGTATATGCGTATATATCGTACATATGTATGTGTGTGTGTGTAGAGAGAGAGAAAGCCAGACTGCATAAAATGACATAAAAACAGACCTCAACAGACACATTCGTATTAACTTAATCATGTTTTGGAGAAATTTTTTTTACATTGTATACACCTATGAAGATGAAGAGCTTGAGGCCGGCAACTGTCTGTGTTTATCCAACTCTTCATGGAGCAAATGGTGAAACAGACGCCACCCAGAAGGAACGCCATGGCCAGTCAACCACCGACATCAAGCAATCGGCAAACAGACCTGAACAACTTTGTAAGTGTAGTTGCCGGCCTCCAGCTCTTCGTCGAGAAGCCTCCTTCCGGTGCCACGAGTGGAGCATCAGGTACCCAATATTCTTATCGATATCTGAGCAGGGCCAGTAGATGTTGTCGGAAAGCTACTGGGCCTGTGGAAGGCCAGAGAAAGGAACCCCCTGAGAGAAGGCGACACGCTTCCAATAAACAAATGGGGCAATCTGAACATACCTGGAGCTGATCCAGATCTGTTTCACCATTTGCGGCAGGCATAACACGCTTTGTTCTCTCGTCCGTGGCGCTCACCGGGATAGGAAGTGAGGATCCCTGATACCCATATTGTGTCTCCAACGATATGGGTATCAGGATCCTCACTTCCTTTCCCGGTGCGGGCAAGTTGTCCGGACAGGCCCTCGACTGCCTCAAGTTTATGGAACCGGACGAGATTTCTAGCTTCGCTCAGATGGTCAACGATTCGTGGGGATGCAGCGCCTTTCTGTATACCAAGGGGCCGACTTTGGGAAGAAATCTTATGTGCACATTCTTGCATTAAGGTAATATGGAGAAAAATTATCTCTTCTGACGAATGGAAACACACAGGTTGTGCCGACCAGACGTATGAAGCGTGCTACGTTCTATTTCACAGTTCGCCAAGATGATCACTCTGAACGACGTGCTTATTTTCTTCCGTAAAGCTGTGAAGACGTCACACTAGTCTCCTTATTCTTGTACGAGATCAACGGGGCAGAAGGGATCGTGGATACCTCATGGTTAAAGAGGTCTTATCCTCGTATGTGCACTCTCTGTGCGACCGATACACGGTCTCACCCAGGAGAGAATACCATAGAGCTGCAACTAGTACAGCAAATCCGGCATCTTGTCGGGGCTTCCACCGAATCAGAGAAACTGTGTTCCGCATAGTTGCATGTAGAATATCGGTGTCGAATGACTGGGCAGCCGTTAAGAGTGCTGATGCAGAAATTGAATCCCCTTCCTGATCATAAACCCCAGATATCGTCGAGTTAACTCAATGCAGAGTCGGAGTATATCGTTCGGCTCAAACTTCTCACTACGGCCGAGAGTAACCGAGAGCCTGTCGAAGAAAGTCGGAACAAGGGTGAGAGCGTCTCCGAGTTTCAGTGCAAACACAGGAATGGGAACATGCGGAGTTGCCGTCAGCCTCAAGCTCGCAGCTGTATGCCGCGTGCATGCTACGCTGACCACGAGCAACACTTTTGTCGGCCTCGTTTCCTGCAGAGGGTTGTACTGGATGACCCCTAATACTGAGGAGAGAATACTTGGGGCCGTCTCGAGCAGAAAGGATTAATATCTTTGCAAGCCGTGTCTTTTGATCCTCAGTTGGAGCCCGGCGACTGGCCATCTCTGGCACTGTGGCACATGCGAGTGGATTATGTTTTCCATTTGCCATTGAACGTGGATTTTGCAGACGGAAGAACGTGAATTTTGCAGACGGGAGCGGAGCTACTTGAAGTACATCGCGTTTATGATATTCCTGTCCTGTTGCCGATGAAAGCACCATCTCCTACATTCAGGTTTCTTTCTATTTATTGTAAGGCTCGGTTTAATAAGACTAGGCTGGAAGATATCATTCCCCGTGCTTGGGATATACATAGGGAGCTCGCCGGGCTGGTTATGCCTTACCCTGGTCAGCTTAAACAATACGTGACGAGGGATCGAGTCAATGGAGCTGCTTTGCGGGCGCTGGTCACCACCACAGTGGGATCGCAAAATCCGCTATTTAAGAGGAGGATTATTGTCAGGCGGTTGGATTCACTATGGGTTTTAGATATCCTGTCTAAGATTAGTGAAGTTACATCGACAATGTTACTAAACTAGAGGAAAGAAGAGTTCAATGTAATTTCTTTTATGGCACTAATCTATACGAGTTCACCAAGGAGAATTCGTATACATAGTAACACATGTCCGTATAGATGGGACTATGACTATGCTCCAGAGTACCCATAGTTGTGTTTTCTAGTTCTAGGTAGAAGCAGAGCACAAGAGATCTTCTTCCATTATGGATCGATCGCAAGGAAATCTGCGCCTTGCTTCAGGAGATCAAAGTCCCGAGTGCGCGTCTTTGAGCAGCTCCAGAGAACAATTATCTCGTCTTCATCCTCTCTGCATGCTTACTTTCTTTTAGGTCTACTATTTCCGCATTGGCAAGGTAGCCGCAATCGCGGCGGCTTCGCTAGGTCGAAATCCATGCCGCAATCGGCATGTATATGAGCTCTAGATCAATCCGCAGCTCCAAATCCATGTATATGCATGTAATCCTCACTAGGTTAATCCGCTTCCAAACAAGGTTAACCTACCATGGTCGAGATTATATTGCTGGACTATTGCCAAATGGAGCTACCATGGTCGAGACTAATAATTCCATATATATATATATAATATTATCCCGTAGTGTAATGATATAAGCGCACACACACACGCGCGCGCCCACTATGTATTGGGAAATAGAACTGTCTAATCAACTGGGAAACAGTTTTTCAGGGCTAATATATATATATATATATATATATAGAGAGAGAGAGAGAGAGAGAGAGATACATGATTTATGAACATCCAGAGACGTGCACATATATTTACACACATATATTTAGAGATTTTCATAGACACAGACAGCGTGCGCCAAATATATCTATTAAGTCGTTTTCCCAGTGCTCACAATGGGCAAGAAGTTGGTTTTGTGCCATCTTATGCTGGTCCAGTCGTGGTTCTCAATGGCTTTTAGTACACTTCATGTGCATGTTTCCTGTGTATATGTCTATATTTATGTTTATTATCAGGGATAACCAGTGGTGGTAAGGTACTCAAAAACAACCTAGAGGCATTATATCAACAAGCTCCAGCCTTTTACCAGCAATACATCAAGGGAGAGCTATTGCCCTGTCTAGGAGCATCAGACAAGGGAGTTACGTGCCACTGCAGCTTCAGACTTGGCCCGAATTATTTCAGGCAATATTACATTGCCTTGAAAGCAACGACTATAACCACATCTAGACGCTATACACGCTACTTGTAAAGATGTCTATGTATGCTAGACTATCGTTGTGAAACAGCATGGAGAACCAAACGTTTTGATACAAAATACATTCATAGATAAGGTGCACGATGTCTTCATCAAGTAAATTAACATGTTAACTGTCGTTTCCACTCTTCAGATTTGCGAGGACACGCCTGAGCAATTGGATGAACAAATACCTGGATTGACACAAAAGCCAGCCAATGTTTTTCTTCCACGACTACTGAAACTTTTCTCCTCTCCTTATCCAACAATTAGAAAGCTTGCTCCTGGTGCCGTTTGGTGTAATGCCCGAGGTATGCAATGTGTATGTATATGTTACATTTTAACGTGTGTTTTCTATCTAGGCCTTGATTGTGAACATGGATAACTATCTTCAAGGCCTTTTTACTGAAGTCTGGAAACTGGTTAGTTCCCCCCATCAGATCCAACAAAGGCGACAATTCTCCTTTCTGCACTTATCTCAAACAAAACGTACTGAAACCCCAGATAATTAAACGAAACCACCACCATCTCACCGTCAGTCACTGTCCAGACTGTGTAGACTTTGGCAATGCCCATACAGTATTCGAGTCCAGCAATATAATCTCGACCATGGTAGCTCCAATGGTAAGGGTCATACCCTTGAAAGCTGTTGGGAAGATCAAACCTTGGTTCTCTATCGCGGTCGTACGTGCATTCATATGGTAGATCTGGCACCCCAAGATTGAATGTCCATTCACTGCAGTTTCTCAGGTGATTTTGAGCTCGGGAAGCATTGTCTGTCACTGTAGGAAAGTTGTATCACACAGTATCTGGGCGAGAGAGACTAGATTTGTAAAGGTTTGACTCGATTACTTTGTTATTTGCACATTTAACAACTTAGTGGGATAAGTTTAACCGAACAGAAATAAAAGTAGGTTTATATGAAATTTCTTTTAATGTTTTAATGTACATTTGTTTTAGCCCGTTGAATAAATTTTTAATAATCCAGCACAGCTTGGGCAGGTAGCTCGGCACCTGGCACCAATGTAAGAGGTGGATTCAATCTCCGGCATGTCCAAATCCTTTTTTCCAGATTGACTTTTAATCATGGGAAAAGTATTGTAATGTGTATAATGTCCGAGGATCCCATAATAAGTATTCTAAAGTGTGTAATGTTTGTAAATCTCAGTATTGTAATGTGACAAGTATTGTACAAACAATACTGTAATGTGTGTAATGCTTGTGGATGCACGGGAACAAGTGTAATGTATGTGACGCGTGGGAATAAGTATCGTAAGGTGTGTAATGTCCACAGACGCATGTGAACAAATATTATAAGGTGTAATGTTCGTGAACACGTGAGAACAAGTATTGTAAGGTGTATAATGTTCGTGGATCCAGTCTATGGAACAAGTATTATAAAGTGTGTAACATAGGTGGATCCCATAAGTATTGTAAGGTGTGTAATGTTCATCCCACAACCACAAAAAGGTCCGTGGAACAAGTATTGTAAGGTGTAATGTCTGTGAATTTCACAATCACAACATTCCATAATAAGTATTATAAGGTGTGTATTGTCTATGGATGCATGGGAACAAGTATTGTAAGGTGTGTAATGTCCATGGACACGTGGGAATAAGTATTGTAAAGTGTGTAATGTCCGAGGACATGTGGGAATAAGTATTGTAAAGTGTGTAATGTCCGAGGACATGTGGGAATAAGTATTGTAAAGTGTGTAATGTTTGTGGATCTCACAACTACAACAAGTCCGTGAAAACATGTGTAATGTCTGTGGATTTTACAACCACAACAAGTCTGTGGATCCCACAACTACAATAAGTCCATGGGAATAAATATTGTAAGGTGTGTAATGTTAACACTTTCATTTAAAGAATTCTCCCTCTATTTGACGTTAGTTTTTTTAATATAACTTGTTAAAAAGGGTTAGGGACACCCAGGGTTGCCCTAACCTCATTTTAGGAGTTAGGTTTAGGGTTAGGGTTTTAAGTATTTCATTTCATTAAGGGTTGCATTTACTCGTTTAGGAAAATAGGTTCACATAAATAAGGTAGAATATGTGTAATGAGGCTTCTTGAGTTCAAAAGAGAGCTCGTTAATCTCTTATCGAATGCAAGTTAAGATTGTGTTGTTAAGGTGCAACTCTTTATTGTGCCGCACTAACTTTTACACGACAGGGGTACGCCCACCTTTGAATTATACTATCGGTAGGATCTCGCCTTTGTGACCGGGTACGTCACTTCTAAGTAAGGAGTTAGTTAAATTTCTTAGTTCAAAAACTTACTCGCAAGCTCAAAGGTATTGTCCGAGTTTACGTTTTACAGAACTAGTGGTTGAAGCCTTGTTTTGGCCACCTCAATCACGCCAAGTTAGGAACGATGCCTGTAACTCAGCTAATTTGCGTATCTTGATTCATAAGGTGAGCCACGTTCATGGACTTAGTCAGTTAAGGGTTTAAGTTCATAAGGGATGGATTCTTAATGTGGATTACTTTCCAGAATTCATAGGGTTTCCAAAGAGGAGATTTATTAGCATTTGGCAAGTCACCTTTGTGGCACCAGATCAAAACTTTGACATGTGTAATATCTGTGTATGCATGGGAACAAATATTATAATGTGTGTAATGTCCGTGTATCCCACAACAATGTCGAGCTATATACATACTAATATTAAGGGTTGTATATTAATATGCATCTATCAATTATATATATAATTTCTTATATATATTATATTAAAACTCATTTACATTTGTATTATTCCTTAAATGAAATTGAATATAAATTAAAATGGTAATTACATTTGTTCACTTTTTGCACTCTTTTTCTAAAATAATATAACTATTTGTAAAATATAAAATATTAAATAATAGTTGAATTAGCATGTTTATTGTCCGTTGCATATTATATATATATATATATATATATATATAATATTAGTGCCCACCCATGCAGTGCCCATGCATTGTTTGTAAGTCACACAATACACTTATACATGTGTGTGTGTGTTTGTTTGGTATTGCAAGGTGTATATTGTCGAACACTTAACTGTGCATGTATAAATAGTTTGCTACGAAGAAGAAATAGCTGACTTGTCACAGTATTTAAACTTATAAATTTAAAATATATTCTTGTATAGACAGACACACATTTCGAAGTGTGCTCGTATTTTAAAATAAATTAGGCTCATCCTCGCATTCTGCATTATTTTAAACAATTTTTTCAAGCATTATTTTTGTAAAAGAACGTAAAGAGTGTTAAGTAATCAAAGCATTGCATGACTGGATATCCCCCAAGATCTCCTTAGTAAATGAGCTAAAAAAGCTCTCCACGTTATAATGTAATATATATCCCCACACGCATGCATATATATATATATATACATACATACATGTATGTATGTATGTATGTATGTAAATATATAGATAGATAGATAGATACACCTTAGTACAGTAACTAGGGGCGGAGAGAGATAACAGAAAGCAATCTTTTGAATACACGGTGGAGGAATATTCTATAAACTTTGATATAGAACACTTATCAGCTTATAAGAAAGTGAGCTGTTGTAATTTTACAAATTTTAAGATTATTTTAAATAAATAAATATGTATAGTTATGTTCATTAATCTAACTTTTAATTAAATGATTTATATACACAAACATATTTGAAAATCTATGTGTAGAGAATGAATATTATTGTTAAGTTTGATATATTATATATATAATAACCTTTGCATAAGTTATAGTGTTTACAAGGACATGTGAATCCACAAGGGTACTGGATTCATTCTTCGTAACTTAGGCCTTTCCGCTATCCCTAGCCAGGTGTGTGTGCGTGTGCGTGCGTGCGCGTATGTATGTATGCAAGCTCTTGGTACGATGATACAGATAGATATATATACATAAGCAGATAGATACTTGTCGTGGAGGGTGGCCAATGGAGAGGAAGGAGTTCATCTGTTTGTGAGTTGTCTGTACGCTTTATGACATTAGATGTGGGCTTCTGTTAGATCACTTCGTAGAAAGATTTCATACACCAGGCAGCAGCAAGGAGGCCTCCTGCATTCCACACCACACGAACTCAAAGGAAACACAGCAATCGAAGCATACGAGAGACAGCTAAAGGACGGTTCAACACCCGGTGTGCACGTCCTTGTAGCAGCTCTTAAGGCATGTGCAGCTTCAAAGGATTTAAAGCGGGGCACGCGAATACACTCGTATGTGGTAAGTAGCGTGAACAGCACCAACATATTCGTGCTCAGCACGCTGGTAGACATGTATGCGAAATGCGGGAGCATGTCAGAGGCGCGTCGTGTGTTCGATACGATAAAGCATCCGAATGTCGTCTCGTGGACTGTCTTGATTTGGGGATACACTCAAGATGGCGAGTTCCACAAGGCTCTTCAAGTGTTCTCGAGGATGCACGATGTAGTTCCAAATGCATGGACTTTTGTTGCTGTTCTTAAGGCATGCACAGGGCTTGCAGGGATGGAGCTCAAAGTAGACGCACTGAAGAACGGGAGAAAGTTGCACTTTGAAATCTCTGAGCGAGGACTTGTGCACGATCCGTTTGTTGCGAGTGCTCTGGTGGATATGTATGCGAAATGTGGGAGTATGAAGGATGCAAAGGACGTGTTTGATCAGATGCCTAAGCATGATATAGTTTCCTGGACTGCAGTAATACATGGCTACTCAAGGAGCGGAGATGGGGAGCTTGCCTTGCAGCTTTTCTCCAGGATGCAAGATGAAGGGTTTGTCCCAGACGGGAGGACGTTCGTTGCAGCTCTGAATGCCTGTGCATGTGTTGCCACTAAAGAGGAGACGAGGAGAAACGAATGCTTAAGTTGGGGCATATCGATACACGGGCAGATTATGAAGCTCGGTTATGAGCGAGACATATTTGTAGCAAGCAGCCTGGTGGACATGTACACAAAATGCGGGAGCATGCGGGATGCAAAACTCGTGTTCGATCGCATGAAACAGCGGAATTCCGTCTCCTGGACTTCGATCATGCTCGGTTATGCACAGAGTGAGAACCTGAGTTAGCACTTGAGTATTTCTCACGCATGTGTGCCGAAGGTGTTTTGCCAAACTCGTGGACATACGTTGCTGTCTTGAAAGCGTGTGGAAGTATGGCGGAGAGAGAGGAAGCCGACCACGAGCTGTTGAAGGTTTCAGCCCTACAGAAAGGAAGAGAGATACACTCGGAGCTTGCAAAGGCTGGACTCGACTTATCAGATGTGTTCGTCGGAAACACGTTGCTGGATATGTACGCCAAGTGCGGGAGCATGACGGATGCTAGAAACGTCTTCAACCGGATGGCCGCCCGGAGCGTTGTCTCGTGGAACGCGATGATGATGGGATATGCAGAGGCAGGTGAAGGAGAGAGTGCGCTGGAGCTCTTCGTGCGATGAAGAGCAGGGATTTACCCCAGATGTACTAACTTACGTATCAGTGCTCAAGGCGTGCAGCGTTCTTGCAACTCTGGATACAGGGAGGAGGATACACAACGAGGTGACGAACTCGGCAGCCGAGAATGATATCCTGGTGAAAAACTCACTTGTGAACTTGTATGGCAAGTGTGGAAGCCTGGACGAGGCTAGGAAGGTGTTCGACTCTGTCAAGGACAAGGACTTGGTGACCTGGAGCGCGTTGATCACAGGATACGCCTGCAGGGGGAAGTCCGAGGAGGCATTCCAGCTTTTCGCAAGGATGCAGAACGAGGAGAGGTTGCATCCCGACGGCGTCACTTTCCTTTCCATCCTCACCGCATGTAGTCACGCAGGACTTGTGGACAAGGGGAAGGAGTTCTTTCACATGATGCGTTCCGACTACGGGTTGTACCCAGCCATTGAGCATTATACGTGCATGGTCGATCTTCTGGGGCGTGCAAACCATCTCCAAGAAGCTATTCAGACGGTGAGCACCATGCCTTACGAGCCGAACTCGACGGTGTGGATGACGGTACTCGGTGCTTGCCGGAAGTGGAAGAACGTCACCATTGGGAGACAGGCGTTTGATGAACTGGTTCAGCTGGATAAGAAAGACTCTGCAGCATATGTGCTCATGGCGGACACTTATGCAGCAGCTGGGATGTGGAGGAGAGTGCAAGGATTAACGGGATCCGTACAAGTGTAAAAGCATGGAAGAAGCCGGGTTTAAGCTGGTGGATTGACAGCTTCGGTGCGGTACATCGCTTTGGGGCTGGTGATAACAGGCATCCTCAAAGTAGTGAGATTGTTAAGAAGCTAAATGAGATAGTGATTAAGATGAAGGAAGAAGGATATGAAGCGGAGACTGAGAGTGTAGTGTATGATATATCTGATGATGCTAAGTGGGCAGCTCTGTGTGCACATAGTGAGAGGCTGGCTATCGGGTGTGCCATAGTTAACACTTGTCCGGGCACGGAGATAAGGATTGTGAAGAACCTGAGAGTTTGTGAGGATTGTCATAAGGCAACCGCGGTTATATCGAGGATTGAGAAGAGAGTCGTGGTTTGCAGGGATGCCACCCGGTTTCATGTGTTCAAGGATGGTAGCTGTTCCTGTGGTGGCTTTTGGTAACCTGTTGTGTGTGTGTGTGAGAGAGAGAAGACAATGGCTATAAGAAACAAACAAAGGTTTGTCGTGTCGTTCATTAGAGATAACAGACCGTGTGAATATTACAGTAACGGGTAAAGAATAAATAAATAATTAGCCGGATTCTCCGCACAATGTTTATCCACTATCTGGTTCCGGACAAGATCTGCAAAACTCCGTCTGAATTTGCGGCTGCTAACACACCACTCTCCCCAGCCAAGCTCTTCATCCAGCACACAGCACTCGCTAGAGTAGAGCCCGAGCTAGACAGTGCAGGAGACGAAGAGCCACTAAAAGAATGCCTTGATATCAAGCTGTTACTGCCGCTGCCGAATCTATACACATAGGCCTCATTCGTCTCCGATCCACACGCTAGAAGTTTGCCCTCTCTGAGTACCGAGAGCCCCACAAAGTTGCGCACGTTGTAATGCGTATCGAAGCTCTCCAGTACCTGTGTGTGTGCCAGATCCCACACAAGAATGCTGCTGTCTATAGATGAGGAAGCCAGCTTACCGTCCCCGAGAAACCTGGCGTAGCTCACAGCCCTTGTGTGTTTGGACAGGCTCCAAAGCGGAGCATCCACTCGTCTCAAGTCGTAAACATACACGTTGCAGTCTGCACTCGCCAGTGCAACCCGGTAGCTGTTTCCTTCATCAAACTCTGCACAGCAAACAGGTCGCATGCTTGGAGGAGAGATCTTGCAGGCGGACTCCTCCATGTTTGATTGCCAGACACGGGCTGTGCCATCGTCCGATGCAGAGATACACTTGTCAGAGAGATCCTTTGCATAATCCACACTCCACACATGCCGTCCGCTGTGTTCGTCTCTCTCCACAAGAGCAACACCTCTCTCAACGCTCCATTCGGTCACTACACCGTCGTAGTCACTGCATGAGATGACACCACTGCTCGTCACAGGCCTCCACTGCAAGCTGCTAATCCTGGATGGTGTACAGATGACAGACACCGAACTCTTGTTAGCATCGAATATCCTCGTCTCATCTCCATCATCATGTTCACCTCCTTGTGTAAGGATGCTACAGAGTCTGTGCACTCTTATCTTTCTGGCAATCCCCCAGTCGCCATAAACTCGTTCACTCTGTCAACCGCAATGGAACCGATAGTCTCCGTCGCACTGTACACAGAGGGCCTCACAGTAGCACACACTTGGAATCTCCCCAGTGACTGACTGCTTCTAGACTTCGGTTCCATGTCCAGTTCTCTTGCAGTGACATTGAAGCAGTTCACGTTTGACAAGCACTAACTGACCCACCAGATATAGCTAAGCTCATTGGTGGTTTCTGTCCTGAAAAATATATATAATAGCACATGTGCACGTCATATATCCTAGTACACTCAAACTAGAAAGAATCTATATAAAACCCCTCTCGGAACATGCCTGCCGAGTAAATGGGACCCTATGTACAAGCGTAGCACCACCTGCGTGTCTATACCCGTATATCAACCTTCATTCACGAGCTAGACTACTTCTGTTCAACACTACGACGAGAGGAAGCGGATGGGACACGCAATAAAAGACGTGGAGTCGTACACTCCAACCACGTCAGCTTCCAAATCAGCAAAAAATGACGGCTTACCTGGCAAACACAATGTAAAGAGATGACTGGTCACAGAAAGCTCCACATCTATGTACAGTAACCACTAGAAGGACAATAATATGCAGAGCAATCATAAATAAAATAAAGAACATTCCATTGTGTGTACACTACGAAGGCAACGTTGTTGCAGCATGAAACGGCAGGTCGTGCGTTCATTCAATCATGTCATGTGCACAAAGCGAGGAGAAAAAAATAAAGACAGACGTACAATATTTGTTGGATCCGACAACGTACTAACTTCCACAGTTAACCCCAGTAAACTATCGGTAATGGAGGATATCCTCCTTCTGGAGGTGGTTGTAATGAAGGTGGTAATCCCCTCGTGCTAGGCCCTACAACTGAAAACATAAAAAATGTGTATGTTGTGTGTGTGTGTGTTTTGAATAATATAAAACTGTAAAACGGAACCATGACGCTACTCACCAGAAAAGCTCCTAGGTGCAGTATCTGTCACCGCAGGAAAGAATGTTAACAAGTGGACATAAAATAGAGATAATATGTTTATAAAAGTTGGCATTATGTCCAATGTAACAGTGTTTTTATATTATATCTGTGGACAAGACTTACATGGCACTTCCTGAGATGGACGTGCAGGATGCAAATACTTGCATCTGAATCCATACTGGCAATACCCTGCACAGAGGATGTGTAACAAGAAATATTAAGTTAACTAAGAGAATCAAATCTATTATAATTCAATAGGAGTATATACACTTTGTACAAGTCCTCTCTCACTCTGATACACACACGCGCATAGAAGCCAACGCTAATAACATGATTCATAAATAGGTAACATCCACACACACACACCCTATAAATAAGAACAATAGACCAGTGTGTTACGCATAAATATATACAGACACATATAATATACATGTATAATAAATATTTGCATATACCGTTCGAAAGAACTGCGTACAAAGTCTCCTATTTGGATTTTCCGCAAGTAGCTCTGCTGGATCTGATGTATATTCATTCGTATGTACAGTATTGCATGGAAGTCTCTGTCAACAAAAGCACAGACACGCACGCACGCACGCACTGTACCTCGAAATGAATCATACCAAGCCTTCTTCATGCTTTGATGAAACGAAGATTTCAAGTGGTTGCGCCTGGCATTTTGATTATCCGGGAAAGATTTGTCGCAGTAGTCGCAGTAGAACTTTGGTGCAGGCATGATGAACCCTAATCGAAGAACCCTAAAACAGAGGGTTAAAAACAGAGTCGAAAGAACCCTGCGCCCTAAAATTTCAAAATTTTCCCTCGAGTTTCTGCAGAAATCGCGGCAAGACCTTAGGCGGCCGGCGATGGCCGATATAATGCATCCCTGCGAGCTGCATAACTCAGATATTTCGATCGAAATTAGAAGAAATATCCATGGAATCTCGTTTATTGTGTATTTTGTTCATGGGTGTTCTTGTTCATGCGGATGGGCAGCAGAAGCAGCCTGTAGTTCCTGCATTGTTCATATTGGGGGACTCTACTGTCGATTGTGGCAACAATAACTGGCTATGGACTGTTGCACAGGCGAAATTTCTACCTTTCGGAAGGGATTTTGATGACCATCAGCCTACTGGGCGGTTCTCTAATGGACGCTTAAGCATCGATTATTTGGGTACGTTTTTATATCTGTGTATATATTATGTGTTTATATATGTTTTCAGCGGATCTTCTCAATCTTCCACTTGTACCTGCGTATCTTTCCAAGCCCAACTTCGACCAAGGTGTAAACTTTGCATCGGCTGGTTCAGGAATACTTAACGCAACTGGCTTAGTCTTTGTAAGTCAAGAAGTACATGAATATACAGATGTGTGTGTGTTTTATATGTATATACACGTATATATATATCAAATTTAGAGGTTCAGGTTTATATAATTGAAGAACATATTGATAAGTTCAGTTTACACACACATGCAATATAAACACATACACACATTTTTTCTTTCTTTGTACATATTCGTATCCTGTGTGTAGTGTGATAAATGTATTAATAGTATACTGTATGTTTTGTTACAGGGGCAAAGAATTCCAATGATACAGCAGCTAGAGTACCTAAAGCTTGTGAAGAACAAGCTGACACAGAAATACGGACAAAACGGAGTGACAGAAATCTTCACCAAGTCTGTCTTCTACATCTCGGTTGGAAGCAATGACATCATCAATAACTATCTAGTTCCCGGTTCGAGTTACCTCCGCAACTATTCCCGTGATGCATTCATCGACCTTCTCATCTCTGGCCTCCACCAGCAAGTAAGTCATATAGTTCTCTCTCTCTCTACACACACACACACACTTTGTTTAATGTAGCTTAGGGAATTATATGAAATTGGAGCCAGACGTATGGTGGTGGCTTCACTGTCTCCACTTGGTTCTGTACCTTCACAGTTAGCCAAATTTTCAACTGCTCGAACAAATGGTTCCATGTTTCTTAATACAATGGCTCGAGAATATAATGCCAGGCTATTTAATATGCTCTCGGATTTAAGAACATCGCTTCCACAGTCCGATATTATCTACAACAGTCTGTATAATGTGCTCGCTGATATCACTCTCAACCATCAGAAATACGGTCAGTATACTAGTTTCGTGTATAATGTGTTTTACACGGTGTGGTGTGTGTGTGTGTGTGTTGCATAGGTATTACTTTTAATAGTACACACAGATAGACACAGACACACAGAAATATGTTTGTATTTTCAGGATTTGTACATGCGGACAGTGCGTGCTGTGGACTTGGAAGCTACAATGGTTCTGTACCTTGTCTTCCAAACGTACCGGTATGTACGAATGCATCTGAATACGTATTTTGGGACGAATACCATCCCACACAACATGCATACAAGCTCATTGCTAACAAGTTGTGGGCTGGAAATCTCAATGAGAGCTTCCCCATCAATGTCAAGACGCTCCTGGGATTGTAAACAGGTATATTCCCGTGAACAGGAGAAGGTATATTCTTATGATAGAGCGTTATACTGTTGTAGTGTGTGCAACATCGATTTCTTTATTATACAATGTGCACCTTCCATAAGTTCTCTCTCTCTCTCTCTCTCTCTCTCTCTCTCACACACACACACACACACACACACACCAGGTCCGCACACGTAATGTACACCAAAATAGGATGCCAACACATAGGCACACCTATTTGAGGAGGCAGAGCAGTGTCTATCTTGTCAAAATATCATGCGAACACGTGGAACACGTGGAAACACAGTTTGACTACAAATTGGTTCAAGGTTAACCATAAGCCTCAATACAATGGCATACTCCAAGGTGCTTCTGATACTCGTAGTCTTCTTCGCTCTCACTGCAAGCTTTCAGACTACAGTCTGTGCGGATGCATCGTTTCAGGGCGGCGCCGTGCCTGCAAAGCCGGTTGAAGAGGTAAATCCAGATGCAAATTTTGCATACTGCCCGTGTAGTGCCTGGTACTGCCCGTCTCCATACTACTACTGTGAATGCTCTTACTTCTGCTCCTATTGCTACTGCTATTATTCAATTGCAAGCTCTTAAAGTAGATGTAATTGCCTATTTTAAATGTGTTTTATTTGTTTAAAATATATACTTGTGTGTGTGTGTGTGTGTGTGTGTGTGTTTTGTAACAACTACCAATACTATATCTATTGGAACTCATATATATGTACTGTGGATAAGTGCAAGGACTAGATAATCATTTGTGGCATCTTCTTTCTATCCTTCCACGGAGGTATATGCACCACAATTGCAACTGCATGATCATATATTGTCTGTGAAAACACAAGCTTGTTAACTTTGGTATTAGTATATACTTAAAGCACAACATACCTCGTCATCACCATCATCATGAGTTTCATTCACCTACGTAATACAAGCTTGTCACACACGCACGCACACACGCACACACGCACACACGCACGCACCTCTGGCCACTGGAGTTCCACAGTTGTCGACCACATCACCCATTCAATACCCTCCATGTTGCAATACTCTGTTGTTTCACCCGCTCTCTTTCTCTTTATAACTCTAGCTTCAGATTTAAGTCCCGCAGCCTCAGCAGCATAATAGATCAATGCATCTGCACCCTTGAGTGTTTGCCTTGGTTTTAAGACTTCATCTCTGTCTTCATCAAGTGGATACCTGGAAAACACATTATTGTGTGTCTGTACTAGAGTGAACATGTACATTACCAGAACTTGCAGGGGAAGCCAAGTAATGCACCTTGACTAAAGAAGTTTTCATCTGCTAGTTGATGAGTAAACTTCTCATGCAAACCTAGCCCCAGAAAGATGCTTCGTGCTACTTCCTCCCCAAGTTGCAGGTGGTACACAAGCATTACCATGGGACCATCACTCACCTGCATTTCCAGTTGTACGTACGCATATTTAACACACACACACATCTTACTGTCCCAACTTGATAAGATGATTTGTTACGGATGGCAATCCATGTCAGTTTCTTGCTATCAACCGCATAACGGATGTTATTGAAACCTATGCGTGCATCAACACCTATAGCTGAATAAGATCCTGGTAGTATCACAAGCAGCGTGTCATGATCGAGGTTAAGACCGGAGATGTCCCCTTGCTGCTGTATTATTAACTCCCTTAAGCAACCTGTAATTATGTTGAAGTAATTGATGTATTTAAATATAGATACTTTCATATTAATTGACTATCAATACCTTTGATGCTGCCCTCATCTTCAGGCCACATAAACCTTTTCACGTTGTTAAATATATCATAATCCTGTGGATTGAAGTCAGTCATGAAATGACTCGGTTCCACCTTCAAGTACCCATCTCGTCCTGAATATAAACATAATATGATATGTGCATGCGTGCGTGCGTGTGTGTGTTGGCAGACCGTCATATGTCTTTAGTCGGGAAGCAAGCTTGTCCACAACTTCGGGTGATTCGATAGGAACCTCCAGCACATCCCAGAAAGTCTGTCAAGCATAAACAACCTATGTCTGATGAATACGCATGCGTGCGTGTGTGTATGTGTGTTTGTGTGAACTCACGTTGTTGTCCTTGAACACGATTTTAAGCTTGGAAAGAAGGTTGACTGTGCCACCACAGCAGAACTCCATGGATGCATTCACATGTATATCTTCGACTGCTGTGAAGGACTTATCCTCGTGTGTGAACAAGTCTAAATAATTTGCACTCTCTTTCTGTGGGAAATCTGCCAGTCTCCAGTCCCAGTCGCAATCTTCCTCGTCTGCTTGCATTAAGCTCTCTTTCCAAACATCACCTGGGAATAATTCTTCGTCCATATCATCTTCGGTATCATCCTGGCTTTCATACTCATCTTCGGACATCTCTTTGCCACTTTCCTATCATTGCCACAGTGAGAGATGCCACACACACACACACACTTTATTATGCATATGTCACCTCCTGTTTATCCGCTTCCATGCTTGATTCACTGCACATATATAAGGAGAAAATCAAGCTCTCAAAACTTACAAAAATAATGGCGTACCTTCTTCTAAAGCCTCCTCAAAACTCAGTATGCCCTATGAGATTAAATGTAATACCACAGTAATAAATGCCTAAATCCTGCCTTGGATTTGCCGATATTAAGAAATGTGTACAACAACACACAAATACACAGACACACATGTTATATTTACAGTTCCAACCTACAAAGAAGTTTAATCGTTGGCATATCAAGTTAAATATACTAATGATAAACTGTTGGTCTCTCCCTCTCCCCCCTCTCTCTCTCTCTCTCTCGTGACTATATGTATACCATAAAACAACGTACCGCTGGATTAGCTTTGATTGGTGACTGAGCTTTGGATATGAGCCTTGATCAGTCTGAAAATCTCTTGCTCCTGTGTGTTAACACATATGCTAGCGTATATTTTCGTAAACCATACAAGCGATATTCTTGTAAATGACATTTATATGATGTTAGTTATACACACACAGAGAATGTGTATATGAAGAAATTATATAAGATAAATAAGACAAGGGTGACATTTAGTCAACCACGTCAAGAAGGCAATCCCTGGAGCTAATCAGCCTAAAGTTAAGAACAAAATTGCTGTGAAGCCGCAATAATCCGAACATACCACTTTCGTACACCCATATCCTCCCCTGTACCTTCTCCCCTGATTCCCCATTCACCATAAACATGGTAAGAACCCCAGTAACTTTGTCTGTAACATGCTTGTACAGTTCCCGTTCTTCGGACGGTGGACTGCAATTGACCGAGTCGGCAGTCCAGTCGACCGGCTCGTTCCGAGTTCGGCCGGACGTCTCCCCCACTTGCCTGCACATTATCTTGCCATTATGCTCGTCATACGACAGCAAGATAAAATCCAATGTCTTACATGAGCGTATTCCCTGCAGAAACCATTTACATCTAAGACATCCACATGCTCTCTGCACGTGTGTGTCTATATATATATATATAGATAGATAGATAATCATACACACTGTATATATGTACCTTCCAGAGGCCTTGCAAAGGACGGGCTTTGGTGGGACTGGAGTCAACAACCTTAACAAAATGCTGTTGGTCGAAATACCGTCTCCCACGGCTCTCAGCCCTTTTCCTTCTCCTTCTTTCCTTTGCTTCCTCATTGCCCTATCACTCCCTGGACTGGTCACTTCCCCGTAAGAAACCGAAACATCTCATATGGGAAACTCCCGGGAGGACTATTCCCATACAAATACCCATTCTCATCGCATGCTAACCCAAATGAAGCACTTGCTGCAGCTTCTGCAAGTGACATCTTCTTCCTTTCCACTTGGTACCTGTAACAACCTATCTCTTCCACCACTATGTGATTCTTCCCCACAAACTGAACATCAGCTAGAGCAAGTCCCATGGTCTCCAGATCCCCTATTCCCAGTCTGTTTGATCCATCCTCGCGAATGCATCTTCATTCCCAGTAGTTCTGCTATCTGGAGCATGCCCATGACAGGTACATTCTTCTGGGACATCGTAAGTCTCACGCTTATCATTAACCCCGGGGTTTAAGACACAAAACGCTGCTCCCAGCCACAGAAATGGGATTTTCCGCACCTGAAAACTGTCCTTTGAAGCCGCCACGATCCGGAAGCCCTGTATGGAACGAATCCCGTACTGGAAAACGAGCAGCTGCGATTGCCCATTTGTCCCCACGACTCCTCGCCAGAATCCGATCAGATTCTCCCAATTAGACAGAATTTTGAACAGATCTCGATATGGCATGGTGCTTCCGCTCTTGTGAATCCATTTCTTGAGGCATGTGTGTGTTCCCCAACGAGCTTGGCACATAGGAAGCCATAGCTTGTTGTCGTCCCTGCACAGGAAGCTTACCCGGCGGCTCACGGCAGCGCAGCTGGCGACGTCGCATGGCGAGAGGAAGGAGAGGATCTTGCACAGCACGTCATCATCTGACGATTCCTCCAAGAATCGTTGCATTCCCCTGCTAATGAACCCTTTGAGAACCCTAGTCATCATTTTCAATTTTTTCCAAAGGTATATTCCTTTTTAATTTAAAAAGGTTAATTAACGTCCCAAGTTCGAGTCCATCCATGTGTCACTTTATTAATAACTTAAAAAAGGTTAATTAACGTCCCAAGTTCGAATCCCATCCATGTGTCACTTTATTAATAACAGTAGTCTTATGTGACGAGGTGAACGTTTAGAAGTTACATTGATACATGTATTCCTATATATATTACACAGAAATCTATACATGGATATTTACTATACGCTATCAATTAATATATATATATATATATATAATATATATATATAATTTGAGCAGATTTTGCGGGGTTTTATTGAGCATGGTGAACACAGATATATAAACTATGATATCATATGTTTCAGACGATAGTCTTGAAACATGAGCCTTTTAAGATCGTTAGTATCTGTCGCAGTTCCGCTTGCACTATCACCGCATGCCACATAGCCATACAAATGCCACGGTGGCATTATTTATTCATCTAGTTGGAAATATAACTCGCAGTTGCAGCAAACTAGGACACAGCAGCAAGTTGGGTTTGACAATGTATATATAACACATGGCACCCATGTGATTAATCTGGTTGTTTAGTTGACAAATACGAGGAACAAGAATCAAGAAATCTAGAGGACTAGCACCTGCATTTTCAGATCCTGTTAGGGCATCGTCCAAACCCACATCATTACCGTCCACGTGGTCGATTGTGCAACAATCCGTATTTAGAGGAATATTTAAGAAGCAGCTAGCTTTCATCCTCTCCTAACAATCTCTGTGTTGTTTGTGTGTGTTTTTTGTCACACTTTAGAATCGAATTGGTGCTCGCGATGGATTCTAAATGGCATGGATCGGTCAAAGCAACAGTTCAGGCAGCACCGGATAAGCTGTGGCAGATCGCTTCAGATTTCTGCGGCCTTCACAAGTGGATCCCATGATCGTGTGTGAGCTTATCGAGGGAGATCCACAGCAGCCTGGATGCATCAGATACATAGAAGGTTCATCTTTCAGTGGCAGCAGTAGCAGTACCTCCAAGTCATGGGCGAAGGAGAAGCTCCTGTCTATAGATTTCAAGAGTTACAGTCTCTCATATGCAGTGACCGAGTCGAGCCTCGGACTAGACGGCTACATTGCCACCCTGACGATCTCCAAGGGCCCTGAAATTTCGTCACTTGTCGACTGGTCGTTTGAGCTCGACCCGGTGGTCGGTTCGTCCAAGGAGAAGACCGTCTCCTCGATGTGTGCCGTGCTTGCGAAATACATCAAGTATCTAGCAGACGCCGCACGAGCTAACTGACGTTTGTTGTAACGGAAGTGCTCAATGTATATGTAAATGTATTCAATGTGAAGAATGGCTATGCCTGCACATTTTGACTAGTGTACTTGCGGTTGGAGGTGGACTCGTGTCACTCAGTACAGAAAATGTCTAATGTTTTCGTTGACCTTCTTTGACTCATATACATCTGCTAGCGTGGTGTGTTAGAGAATTCGTGAGAGACAAAAGGGAGCGGCGATACATGTGTTGCTTTGACAAGTGACATGTGTCTT
Source organism: Selaginella tamariscina (assembly GCA_003024785.1). NCBI lineage: Eukaryota > Viridiplantae > Streptophyta > Lycopodiopsida > Selaginellales > Selaginellaceae > Selaginella > Selaginella tamariscina. Next base: position 62,740 of record PUQB01000027.1, read on the forward strand.
CGGTAGAAGCCAGGTACTTTGTTCTCTACAAATTGTGCGCACGCGTGGCTTGCATACTCGGACCAATGGGAGAACAATGCAGGCTTGTAAAGCGGCTTTGTAGTGATTGGGTGAGGTAAACATTAAACAAACTAATAGTAATGCATTTCAGCGACAAGTGGTTTCAAAGTTGCTGTGTGAAATGGATGTGGAGAGATTATGTCTGGACTTTGCGTAGTGATTGGCCAGGGGAAACAGTATTTAGATTCTAAAGCATACTTTATAATAATATTTAAAATCGATTAAATAATTTGTCCAATATCTGCTACAGAAGATATCCCTGAATCTGGTGACAGACTGCATAGTTTAAACTGTCACTGCATTGTTCAAGGCATGAAAAAGAAATGAGTATGTACTCATACATTCGTTGTGAACCAAACAGCTCCAAATCCTCACCTAACAATACTTCCCACCGTACATGTACGGAAAACTGTATATGTACATCCGTATCTGCACCGTATCCAATATAGACTTTAAGTGGTTAAGGTTTTTAAGTCTCTATTTATTAATAATCAATAATTAGAATTATATTTGAAATGTATAGCACAGGTTATGAAAAAGAGGTTTACAAATAGAGTAATTTATAGTTCAATGGTGCATTATAAAGAATGCAAGTAAATACACCTTGGGAAATGTTTACTGTGAGTTTAATATTCATTTATGTTGGTGAATTTTAAATTCAATTACGTTTTATAGACATTTATAAGTTAAAGTATGGTTGTTATTAATTTAGATGTTCAAATTTGATAATTAATACTTAAATTAGGCAATACAATGCTATAACAAATGCTTAAACATGAGTTAAATTAGGCAATGTAGTATTATATAGCTTAATTGTATAATAAATGTTCAAATTGGACAATTTAATACTATAATGAATTATGCTTAAATTGGACTGGTATAATATTGTAGTAGATGCTTAAAATGACTAAAATAGTATTACAATAACGTTGGAGGGAGTTCATCTAATGTAAAAGTGAATTTTACATTTAAAACTTATTTAAGACTTGATTATGCTTCTACTCTTGACTATAAAGTTATAAGTAAATTATAAAAGTTAATAATAACCAAGTTGTAAGTTTTGAAATAAGGTTATAATATTTATAATTGTATTGTTACATTAAATGAAGAAGCTTTTCGTTTAACCTCATGATTTTAAGTATATATGAAATGTTTTACATAAAGAAAAATTCAAAATATTAAGTAATTTTGCTGATAAAGAAGAATATATTAATTATACATTATCCATATTTCATTATGTTTGTTATTGTTTAATTATTTTAAGATTTAAAATAATTTAGATTTTGTTTTACCTACAATACAACAATGTGAAAAATGACAGTATTCATTATAAAATATAAGTGTATTCTTAATTAATTACAAAAAGAATTAACACGATTGTGTATAATACATTTTGATATTTATTGTGATGAGTTAAATTTTTGAAAAGAAAAATGAATTGTACTTTGAAATTAATAATTAACTATTTTAAAGGTTTAAATTGATATTGCAAAAAATATAAAAAAATTTAATAATCATTTATGAACAAGTGTTCTTAATAATTTTAAGTTTGCAAATAAAAAAGTAATGGGTTATATTTAAAATCATTCATTAAATAAAAGCTCTATAAGTTTTTCATAAAGTACAATAAAAAATTTTATTATTTTAGTACTTGTGATAAGAAAAAAAATGAATAACATATGTTCGTATGTATTATATCCATTGTGGTGTGGTATATTATTAATTAAAGGGATGTTGATGAATAGAACAAAAATTAAATATATAATAATTATAAATGAAAGGTTAAGGTAAACAGATGAAAGGGTTTTAGTAAGAATATCTACATAATTAAAAAATGGCATTTCGTACCATAAACTTAACTAATTTTCTTTTTATGTTACAAAAGATAATTTTATATTTAATTTTTTAATACAATAAAACTTTAATACAATTTTTATTAATAGAGTGATATATGTGTATATGAATTTAAGATTAATATTAAATTTATTAAAGTGAATGTGACTGAGTTAAATTTTAAATTATAATAAACATATTTAATAGATTTTCATAATATAATAAATAAGAATTCAAACTTGTTTGTTCTATGGAGTAAGTATAAATGTGAACAAATGAAGAATTAAATGAGTTTAAAGAGTATGATGTTTTATTATATAAATTAAAATATATATATAGAATCAAATATAGAAATGTATTAGTTCAAACCCAATCCTAATTTATACATTAGAATAATGGTTTGGATTAAAACCAATTCAATAGTTATTAAAATCCCATTACATAGTGGGATTTTAATAACTATTGAATTGATTTTAATCCAAATCATTTATTCTTAAAAAAAACTATTTGGATTAAAACTAATTCAATAGTTATTAAAATCTCACTACATTAATAATAATATATGGCAACATGAACCTCACATAATCCCCTTCTCTAAGAAGGATGGAAAGTTGTTAAAGTTCTCTAGTAAATGGATTTGGAGGAACATCAAGAGGAGACATTAATGAATCCGCAAGTAATACAACTTGTTCTTGACTCTGCACCAAACGCTTCAAGCATTGCACATGCATAATTTTAGAAAAATTAGGTAAATGTCATGTTGAACCTTATAAACTTGCAACCCTACATGTTGCATGACTTAATATATGAGTAAAGAGACTCTTGACTAAACCATATACTGTAAGCTTGAGAAAACGAACCAAACACCAACTCATCCACTTTGTATTTTGCAAGTACATGATGATAAGAGTTGTAGCACTATTGTTATCTCACTTATATGCAACCCAAGTGTTTTATAGACTCTGCCCAAACTAGTGGAAAAATGCTCTTTAAATATTGATCCCATGACCTAGCATCAATAGCTTATGAAAAGCGTAAATAATATCGAATCATCACCATGTAAGAGCTTATATGGTAAAGAACTTTAACATTCAGATTAGAATGGTTATTTATTGCCTCTCCAATGCTTATGTCATTGAAGTATAAAGTTCTATTAAGTTCACATACTTTGTGATCATTCCCTTGAAAGTCCTAATGATCCAAACCATCCATTTGAGGATGATAAGCACTCATAAAATGTGGTGTATTCTAAGCGAGATGTCAAGACGTGAAATGCCTTAGCCATAAACACATGACCATTATCGAGAGAATCTACTTCAGACAAATATCATAATTTTTATTGACTTCTTTTTACTTTGGACGTTGATTGTTTACCTCCGAAGGCCCACTTAATGCATTTGGGTATATAGTGATGGTCCGGCCGGTGTTATTAAATATTTGCAGGAAATTCTAGGCGAAGCTAGAACTTAAACTCTGTTTTCCGTGTCTTGGTTGGGTTAATGGCTAATTTTGGTGAGTTCGGCATGTTGGATATGTTTAGAAATACCCTTGGGTTTTGACAGGTTAGGGTTTAAGGGTCAATGGATCATTAATTAATTCATCAAGTATATTCCTCTGGGAATGAGATTCCGTGTCAGCCCACTTATGTAAATAGGAAAACAGGGGGGCTATATCACATATATTAAGTAGTACATGTGGGAGAGCTCATAGGTTCATGATTGAGTTCGTTCTCTTCTGCCGATGCAAGCTTTAGTTTGTGTCGTTAAGGCACAACCCTTTACTGTGCCACCCTAACTTCCAAATGACAGGGGTACGTCCCACCTTTGGGGTAGCACACCCTTAACATTGGAGCACTCATGACCAAGCAAGGCACATTTGTTTCTTGTTTAACTGTGGGCATGGATCTTGTTTGACAGGTTCACATTACCCAGTTTCTGAGGGTTCACTAAGGGGTTCTAGAGTTGGCATTTAGGAGCCACGTTTGTGGCACTTGGTGCAACTCTTGAATCTAAGAGCTATGGCATGGCTATCAACTCTTGAATCTTGATAGCCCACATTGTGGAAGGCAGTGTCACATGGAGATGTGACACTGGGCTAGACTCACACGATATAACGCCTGAGGCATGCCCTTTGGGGTCGTGTCATGGGTTTGTCGCCAAGGGATTGGATACTCTGCTTGTGTACGCACTAAGGTGCTAAACCTTAGGCATCCGCTCAAGGGAGGTCAGGTCTCGTAACTATGTGTGCTTCCTAACTAGGGGTGTTCTCCTTAGGATTTAAGGGTTGAACAACCTAAGCTCATTAGCAGAAGCTTTATCATGTGTACTTAGGTTATCCAAATCTAACCTTAGGGAGTTTGCTTAGTAGGACATTCGTGTTCGCTTATGGCACACACATGTCCTCACTAAGTACTAGCTCTAGGTCTAGGGTATGACTTGGCCACTTAAGGGGCCACTTAGCCACTTAGGGGTTAGTCGTGGTTCAAGGTACCCCTTGTCGCCCTAAAGGGGTTGTTCTCCCGATTCCTCAAGGGGTAAGTGACGATGCCTTAGTTCTGTCACGAGGGCATGTGTGAGACACATCTCCTTTGTAGGGTTAGGGCATGAGCCTGTCTAGGTCTACTGGGATAGGGGATATCCTCTAGGGTTCGGGGGATAGTCATTCTAGGGGGCTTAGGGTATTACTCTAAGTCTTATATTTATTAAGCACTTGAGTCAAACTCTTAGGGTCATCTTGCAAGACTTAGCATTGCTCACACATGGAATTAACGTCGGAAGGCCACTTGACAGCCACGTGTTACCATGTGTTAGCCCTCCGGGTTAAAACTTTGACAACAAAAATGCTACTCGATTAAGAAGAAAGTGATTGATAACAGTAGCAATCACACTAGCAAGAGCACTAACTTCCACCCAATGAGTCAAGTAGTTGGAAGCGATAATAACATACTCATTGTCAATAATCAATCATGAAATACGTCCCATCAAATCAAATGCCACTAGCTCAAATGGACATGAAATTATAATTGATTCAACTATTCTTCCATAGTACAAGGGGGAGTATTACAAACTTGTACCACATGCATGTAGCTATGTACATATCGGATCACATCTCTTCACAATTTTGGCCAATAGAATAATAGAAAGATTTGCACAACTTCTTAATCACATGACAATGTCCTATGTGACTACCTACAATAGATAGTCATGGTAAGCATGGAAGAAGTGTGGAATGAAAACCGAAGGCATCACCAATCACAAATAATCATTTATATCAGTCCCCATAAAATAAAGAAGGTCGTCGTAAAGGTAGTATTGAGAATGTAAGTGCATGATTAACAAGTCAAATAAGCAATGCAAGATTCTTAAACTCATCATGAAGCTTTTGGATCCACAACTTAACCTTTTAAGCTTGATGAACCTTGTCCAAAGAAAGCAAATTCAGTTCTACACCTTGGAAACACTCAACATCAAACATAACAATTGCCAGCAACACCAAATCTTTGTTTAGAATATCCGTTAACATTAGAACAATTGGCTATTCATAAACATGAGAAGAGTGAGAAAGTGGAAGAGGAGCTTGAGAAAGAGTGTTAGCATTAACCATATAACTCCTTGGGCGATGAACAACTTTGAAGTTATAGATCTAAAGCTTCAAGGCTTATTGAGCATTACGGCTAACCAAGTTCTTCCACCTTACAACGAAGTGACTGCAACATGATTGTCTCCCAATAGCATTTGAAAATCATGCAAGTATGAATGGAACTTCTCAAAACCCCAAACCGCTTTTATACACTTGCTTCTTTGTTGTGGAGGAGTTCACCTTTACTAGCTGCAACATATTACTAATGTACACAATGAGATGATGCTGACTAGGCACACTCGTACTCTCTTGCATCAACATGCCCTTAAGACCGATATCATAAGCATCCACATACAAAATAAAGGGACAAATGTAATCAAGGTATGCCAAAACTGAAAGAATTTTTAACAGTTTTTTAAGATATGCAAATGCTTGCTCACAATCTTTAAATTAAAATAAGAGATGACTTTGACAACTTTAATAACACCTACAACGGTACAATATAATAAAAAAATGATTAACAAAATGGCCAAAATATTGCACCTTGCTAAAAAAGCATTTAACATCGTTCACACATTTAAGGAATTTTAAAACCATAATTTGCAAACCTTCACGAAAAATGTAGTAACCAAGATAAGTGGTGTCCGTAGATCCAAACACACACTTAAATTATTTTAGTTTTAAAATCAACTTTCCACATTCAATTCATAACTTTGTATACATCCCAGACATGCTCCTCCCACATCCCCTTTGAATGGATTAAAACATTATCGATGAAGTTAGTAATCACCTCCGGAATATCATAAAGAACCTTGTTCATCATATGCTAAAACGTTTATCCAAATCGAAAGGCATATGCATGGTCAAAGCAAACACTAACTATATGCATTAACATAATAATATTGACTAGTTTGACCATGTAGGAAAATATTTATAGGTGAGATCTAGTTTGATGAACCAATGGATTTGCCTAGTTGATCTAGAAGATTTGTGGTATGAGAAAGTGAGTAGACATTTAGAATAGTGATCTTATTCAATGATTGATAGTTGATGCAAAACCAAATGCTTCCGTCCAGTTTCGTTAAAGTTGACACCTAAGTACTTTGGACTTCTAGATAACACTCTTCTTCAACATCTTATTGACAATTGCCTACAAGATCTTTATCTCCTTCAATAACCAATGTCAAACATGCACCTGATCGGCCTAACATCCTTAGTTGGAATAGGATTATGTGTTGCACTTTTGGTCCCAAAGGATAAGTCAAAGTCAAAAAGATTAATATACTCCTTGAGCTAATCAATAGCCTCATCACAACGATCATATAAGGGATCCAAAGAAGGAACGAAAGAACATGAAAAAAAGATGGCATAAAGTAAAAATGAGACAAAAGTGATTAATGCAAATAGATGAAGTGAAATAAAAGTAAAAAGATAAAAGAAAAATGAGAAAGAATCAAGCAAGAGAGAGACTTTTTAAAGTCATGATTGCAAGTTAGCTAATCCACATCAAAAATGAGGTTAAAAGCTTGACTTGGCACCACCCATAAAGATTAAAGTTCAAGCTCACGACCGTCCACATGAATGACTCATCTGAGAAATAAAAACAAACTCAAGCCTATATTTACCAAACACTAAAAGAAAACATAATGTATCGTATTATGAGTATAATACATCGTGTTATTAGATTGATCTTAAAAAGTGAAGACATGATGAATTAGTGCCTAGTGAACCCCTTGATGATATTCCTAAAGAAAAAATAGAGGGGTCACCAATTTATTTGTATGAGGAGCTTCCTTTACTCGTGCGATTCTTTATTTCCATTGCATCAAGACGTTCCATTGCAGTAGTGCTAACCAAACATTGTTGATCCAAGGCCTCCACTAAGAAACGAAGGACACCAATCGGGGAAACATTAACATTGTTAATATGTTTCCAACCTTATCACACACCTACAACAGATTAATGTTCACGTTCATGGCCCCAAGGCTTGTTTAGGTACATAAGCATTAATAGAGTAAAACCATCCTCAATGCAAAGTGGAATTAGAGCACACAAAGTTTTAAGTGGCAAAGAGCATCGTCAATTCTCTTTGATTAAAGCTAGTGCATGCACAAGCCCACAAGGTCTTGACAGAGTGATGGCCACAACATACCCAACTTGATCCACTTCGATATGTTAGGCTCTGGACAAAGTAAGAAGCTAAAAAACTAAACAATAAACTACATCATTAACTCAGACGACTCTCAATAAATACGATTGCAAATTGTTAAGAAAAACATTATCATAGTCATTAGCATGCCCAAACATGTGTTTGAAAACTGTTGAAAAGGTACTCTAATTCTCATGAGTTGCTAGTTTTCATTGTACCACTACAATGTCATCTCTTTGAAACCATGTAAAAAACTCACACAAACACTAAATTATGATATGTGATAATCACATGAAGTGATTAAACAATGGTATACATTATACCCAAATTCTCACAAAAGAAATTTGATTGAACTTGGAAATTCACAACTAAAATGAAAAGAGTAGCACCACCGTAGTATGAATGTCGTTATTAATTAAGTTTAATTATTTAATTGCACTCAAATAACATATAGCAATTATATAGTGTTACTTCTTAACAAAGGCCTCACAACTTCTTGCACAACCATGGGCCAAAAATTTAGATGTACAAGGATAAATAAATCTAAATAATTAAAAATTTGATCTAAAGGGCCAAAAACGATTTACATTAAAAGACACAAATTTTGAGTTTTTAAAAGGGACAATTAAAGATGCCAATTAAAAAAAATTTGTTATTACATTAAATTTTAAGTTATATAAAAGAGAGAGTGGTTTAATTGGAACTAGGTCAATAATTATTAGCACTATGGTTAATATACAGCATTGTAACACCTCAAAATAATAAACTTAATTAAACTTTTTTAATTATATTAAATAATTGGACGCTGAGACCATAATCAACAAAACTTCTTTTAATATAGTGCATACACTCAAAATCCTTTTATATAAACTATCTTCCATATGTCATAGAGATGTTTGAATTACTGCTGGTTGCGGAGAATGCTGAGCTGACATTGCCTGCTGAAACAGAAGAAGGATGCGAGTTATACAGTGGTGCTTCAACAGATGATCCCTCAGTGGGCATGGGTAAATCTGCTGTGGCGAAACCTATACCAGAGTTCTTTAAAGCGGTGAAATATCCTGGTTGCAGTGCGCTCACGTCCACGGCTGCAGTACCAAGGAGCATCGCAACCACGCGGGACATGTTGGACGGGCCGAGGCAGCCGCCTGGCTGCACAGGAGAGCAACTTGAATAACTCTCACCACTTCCTCCTCGGAGAATTCCTTTTTTCTGGATCCATTATCTCTAAAGGCCTGTTCTTCTCGTACAGATGCCATGCCTGTTCATACAATGCAAAAATCTTACACACGCGCGCGCACAGGCACACATATACATACCCATTCAAGAAGATAAACCATCTCAGTAGGCAAACTAGTTTTCAAATTCTCCCTTCCACTCACAACTTCTAAAGCCAGCACGCCAAAGCTGTACACATCAGCTTTCTCCGTGAGCTGACCACGCATTGCATATTCCGGTGCGAGATATCCACTGCAAACAGAAGTTCAGATATCACCACACACACGCGCACGCACACAGAGCTTACATGGTTCCTGCAACACGCGTGCTGACATGTGTTTGATGGTCGTGAAAGAGCTTTGCAAGGCCGAAGTCTGCAATCTTTGGATTCATGTTCTTGTCCAGCAGCACATTACTTGCTTTAATATCGCGATGTACAATCCTCGGTAACGATTCCTCATGCAAGTAAGCTATACCCGAGCAACTCCCACACAAATGTTAAACCTAGTTTGCCAGTCCAGATGTAGTTTTGGCCCTTCACCACCTGTTTCAAGAGTAAAGTTTTATACAGTTTTATATAAAAAAAACACACTTACTTAACAAGGAATGATGGAGGCTGTTGTTTTTCAAGGAACTCGTATATCAAAAGCCTATGTGTGCCTTCAATACAGCAACCATGGAGCTTAACAAGATTACGATGTTGAACAGCTGATATTACTTTACTTCGTTAAGAAACTCCCTGGTTCCTTGGTTAGACTTGGAGGAGAGCTCTTTAATCGCCACCAGCGTTCCATCTGCTAACACTCCTTTGTAAACACTGCCAAATCCACCTTGACCTAGCTTGTTTTCTGCTGCGAAACCCTTCGTTACCAGTCTCATGTCGTTGTATGTGAACAGGTTCGGTTTGGCTTCCAAACTCCTTAAATCTGCAAATAGAACTTAGAACATCTCTCTCTCTCTCTCTCTCTCTCTCCCTATTCAGTGTGTGTTTATGTACCTTCTTCATCTGACAAATGCTTGTGCTTTGATCTTCTACGTAAGAAAAAGACTCCAAGAATAACGAGAAGTATTACAAGAGCAGAAACTCCAACACCACACCCACTGCCACGCCATTCGAGTCATTAGAGGCCGAGTTAGTTGTCCGTCGAAGTCCAGTAGTATCAAACGCTACAAACAATAAGATATTGAGATAACTGTGGTGCGTGCGTGTGTGTGTGTGTGTTTCGTTCTCACTAGGAATTATCCGAATGGCAGATATCAATGGGCCAAAAGAATTTGGTGCAGGAGAGCAGCAAGTTCCTTTACCCCTCCACAAAAGATGGACTTCAAGCACATTACTTGACACATTAGTAGTATAGTTCCTCATTATGGCTCTAAAAGAACCTCCAGCTTCCGCTCGGATGTCAAAGTCTTGCAACACTCTTCCTCCCTGCAAAGTCAGGTGGTGCTTGTGCGTGCGTGCGTGCGTGTGTGAGAGAGAATGTTACGTACCTGGATGTACACGTCGAAGAACCTTCTTCCAAGACTTGTCCAACCAGAACTATTATCTGCTATTACAATCTCTGCAAAATGAAGCTCGACACGATATACACCATTAAACAGGCCCAGTCCAAAGTATTTCAAAGAAGTCGGAGCAGATCTAGCCGTTTGATATAGAGCCGGATCGTTTGTTCCAGTGACACGTGTGCTCGCGGTTGGAACAGTGTTGAATTTGTTTCCTCCGGCCTCCGCATATCCTGTGCTGCTCACTGCCCATGACTGGCTGGAGTTTGAGTATCTGACGGTTTCCGTGAGAGGTGTGGAATCTTCAGTGTATTCCACACCGCCGGATGATACCAGTCTTGGTCCGCCACAGTTGATATCCACTTGAAAATCTACACATACGTATACATTATACATCTAGTACATATAAGAGTACGGTAATGCATAAACATGTATCTGTATATATTATACGCTATAGAGACGTATAGATGTGTACAAACACAGACAGTATTATACTTAAATACGTACTTTTGCCATCATCAACAGTACTGCACCTTAATCCTCCCTCCAGACAATTCATCTCTGCAGCATTTAACCTACAAACCAGTCACTCGTGTGTGTGTGTGTGTGTGTGTGTGAGAGAGAGAGAGAGAGAGAGATGGCTTACCCCTGAGAATTGGAAACATTGAAGTTGTTTCCCTATAATGTTTCTGCAATATCAAGATTACGCATTAGGAAAATATGATAAATGTACAAGTATACATACTCTTGTAGTTGAGTTTGGTTCAACCATCTTGGTAAAGTTCCTGACAATTTGTTAAATGACACTCCCTGCATGCAGATTTAAATTTAAGTTATATATATATATATATATATAGAGAGAGAGAGAGAGAGAGAGAGAGAGAGAGAGAGAAGAGAGAGAGAGAGAGAGAGAGAGAGAGAGAGAGAGAGAGAGAGATATGGACAAATATTTTTTAGTTTATAAGTATTTGTTTATGTACATACAGTCTTTGGAGCTTGGTGAGGGATCCAGTGTTGTAGGGAGCCCTCCTGTCAAATTATTATTTGCAAGAATCCTGTAAAGCAGACAATAAGAATCACTCTCTCTCTCTCTCCTCTCTCTCTCTCTCTCTCACAACACACACACACACACACACACACACGACCACACACGTTTGTATATAACTCAACTCACAAGGTGTCTAAAGAAGTTAATGAGCCAAATGTAGATGGAATCGCTCCCGTCAAGTTGTTGAAACTTAAGTCCCTGAAAAAGCGGTTCATATTTACATACACACGCATTTATGTGTGAAGATATATACACATGAATAAATACATATACCTTTATACTTACAATAGTGTAAGGCTGGTCAAATTGAGCTGTGGAATTGATCCTGCTAACCCACAGTTCCTTAGGGACCTACATACAAGAGTTTTTCTTACTAACACACACGCACCCGCACGCGCACACACACACACACACAACTTACAGTCTGGTTAAGCTGTTTAGCTGGTTTAGTGTGTCAGGATAGCACCTCCAGCAGAAACGTCACCAATATATCTATCATTAAACACAATTAAAATAAACACGCAGGTTACCATTGCTTTACCATTGCTTACATTTTTGTGAGCTTTTCATGACTTCCTAATGCCGAGGGTATTGGCCCTTGAAACTTGTTCCCCTCCATTGTCCTATATAGTTATATACTCACTATGATCATCTATCAACACACACACACACACACACACAATGTGTATATTGGATACTTACAACTCTTGGAGGCTAGATAAGTTTCCGAGGAAGTCCAACGGACCCTGGAGATTATTATCTGATATCGAACTGCATTAAGCTCTGTTACTAAATGTAAAATCATAACGAATATACTTACAGTATCTTTAACTTTTGTAGATTTCCAAATTCGGATGGGATTTCACCACTTAATCCACTAGAGTCCATGTATCTGGTAAATATTATGTCTGTATAAGTGTGTGTGTGTGCGTGCGTGCGTGCGTGTGTGTAGAGTACGTACATGTTCTAAGACCTTCAAATTTCCAATCTCTCGTGGGAGTGTTCCGTTCATATAATTGGTACCGATCCCACTATGTAAATAATAAGCTTAATCATTTTATAACTATTATCTGCGTGTGTTCTCACATGCTAAGGAGCGCAGTAAGCTTTCCGATACTTGTAGGGAGTGGTCCAGATATCCTATTGATCCCTATATTGCTGTCATCCCATGGTTAATACTATATATATGTATACTTAATAGCGTTTTTAATATCTTACAGATATTGCAAACGTGTTAAGGAGCCCACTTGTTCCGGAAGAGTGCCAGTTATCATGTTTTGTCCCAAATTCCTGTGTATAGATGATAAGTCATATACGCAACACACACGCACACGCACACACATTTGACTCACAGATCGTATAAAAAGGAGAAATTTCCCACCTCCGGAGCAATCTCACCAGCTGCATTCATGTTGAAATAGACACTGCAATGCCCATGAACGACATATTATAATCTGTCTCTCTCTCTCCACACACACACACGCTTACAGCCTTGTAACGTGGCATACATCAGAACTATTTCCGCAAGCACAGGCAACTCCTGAAGCGGGTTGATAGTTCTGAGCAGCCTCTGTGTTGTTCCAGCCATCTTGGCCACTGCAGGGATCAACACTGAAGTTCCATACTGTGATTCCCATCTTACTCCCGAAAGCTCGAAGCGCAGCCACTGTAGAATCGTCCTGGTGTGTGTGGATTTCTATACGGATTTGAATTACGGCTTACCTTCGGAAGGATCGAGCGTTTTCTGCGCCTGTGCGGATGCATACTGACAGAAGAAGAGAAATAGAAGGATCACAACCATTCTATGCATACGGAATCGATGCAGATCCTTCGGCGTATAGATCTTACGAAGAAAGAGTCAAGTTCATTTTGTCGCCGCCAAGTCAGACAACACAAGAAGTCAATCTCGTGATAATGTGGATCTGTTGACCGTTGACCTGCGAGCTGCGTTTGACTTAAGTTTAGGGTTTTGGGTTAGGGTTATTGACGGTGCGAATTACGGCGGGCGCCGCCGATGTGGGCCTTGCTTTGTGACGCCACCAATTCCACCAGGGATTTTGCAATATGCTTGGATTGGTGCTTTTTTTATCCATAGCATTACCTAATGCGATCCCACATATATTTATCACAGACAATAGCATCAATCTACCTCATGCGATCCACATATTTATCACAGACAATGATTTATCTCTCAAAATTAGTATCTCAACTCACAGCTTACGGCTAATCTGCCTTATGAATATACATTGATAACATCTTATTATGTAATTTTTCTTATTATTAATTATTGTATGTTTAAGGTCAGGTGTTTTAATTGAAAATAAAGGGAAAATTAGGGAAGATTTAATTGTTATTGTGTATCCTAAGGCGGGTAATTGCTTCAACCAATCAAAATAAAAGAAATTTTTATTTACTAGGGATTTGATTTTTCATTTGCTGGTTATTTATAATTTTAATTTACATGGCACTTACGTCGCACTTATGTGTGCCTACATAGCTTTTTCGGTGGTAGCCTAATAACCGGGCAATTTTGCTCGGTTGTATGGTTACCGGGCATAATTGAATGACATGTGTATTAAGATTAATGAAAATTAGGTTTTACTTTTTTAGCTTTCAAAAAAAACAAATAAATTAAATTTTAAAATAAAAAACAAACATGAAATTTAGCAAATATCACTCATTTACATGTAAGAATATTATATATATATATAATAGACACATTATTTTATATACTTATTTTGCAGAAAGAACATAAATTATTATAGATCTCTCTTTCTCTCAACACACTCACATGTTTGTGTATAATATATATATATATATATAATATATATATGATGTGTGTGGTGTGTGTGTGTGTATGTGTGTATACATTGTTATACACATACATATAAAAAGACATTAGTAAACTATAATTAATGATTCTATATAAAAAAATAACAATGAAAAGTTTAGAGTTTTAATATATTTTTTTAATTAAAAATATTGAGTAGGTGCACATTTATTACATATGTATATATAATATATATATGTTTATAATAATTGATTAAATAAAAATTGTGCACTACTAGTTTATTTTTTAATTCAATTAATCACTCTAATGGAAAAGCACAGTGGTAATAATAATTAAGGACGTGGCATTATTTTAATTTACCACCGGCCAAATAACCACCGCTAGTGGAAAGTGGGCCTTAATTGGTAATTTACATATATTATTTGATTTTTTTTAAAAAGGCAAAACTAATATTTGGATTAATTAAACAAAAGTTTTATTAAGAATTACTTAAAATATTATATAAAGTTCTAAAATATTTTTGTTTTGTTTTTAATTGTTTCTAGAATTTTTTATTTATTTTTCATTTCTAGAAGTTAAATGTTATTTTTAAAATTAAAATTATTTGTGATTTGGCTTGAAATTTAATAAGGTATATATGTAAATAAATTTCTTGGCAATTAAGTATTAGTAAATTTTATTTTGTTGTGTTGAAATAAAATTAAATAAAATGATATTCACTAAACATATATGTAATTTATATAAACTTATAATGAATAGAATGAAAATGAAATTCAATTTATAATAAATTGAAATGAAAAAATAATAATATTTGTTTATTATACTGCAATATATATATAAGTGAGTGTGTTTTTGAGTTAAATATTATAACTTATGAATTAATATTAAAATTTATATATATTTTTAAAAATAAATTTTATTCAATTTTTAAATTAAAGATAAAAATGTAGTTTTTAAAATTTCATATAAGTATGAATTTTCAATATATTTATGTAATAGTCCTTTAAAAAAATTTATATTTAGATATAATATATGCTAAAGTGTCTTAATTAAATTTTATTTGAAATGTTTAAGAAATTATAATCAGCATATATAATATTAATAATATATTTTATCAAGTAAGCTGGATAAAAGTTTTATATTTTATACATTATTTATAATTTAATACATAATATAATACTTTGAAAGTATTTATTAACATTCCATATTTTAAACAGAATTGCTACTGCACATATAACATTGGTGGAACATAACTTAATTTATTATATGTTTAAAAAATAAGTGATATATCAAAATTTAAATAATAAAGTATTTAAAAGTATAAATTTTAAATCAAAGTTAAAATAAATTTTAAGAAGTTTGAATATTTTAATAATTTTGAGGCAAAAAGGGTTTAAACATTTAATCTAAATTCTGTGTAAAACTTTAATTAGATGATTAAATATTAAATTTTATTTAAAATGGAAATCTTTAAAAATTTATTTAATTAATCTTAACTTTAACATATGTGTGCATGTGTGTTTCTTTCAATTATGTGTTAAAATTGTTATTCAATAAATGTTAAATTGCTTTATTTGAGAAAATATAAAAATATGTTGTACTTTCTATTATCATAATATGTGTGTTGATATTATTTAAATAACATTATTCAAAGTGTTATAAATGTATATTAGTAAAATAACAAGTCAAAATTGCTATATCATACATAAAATATTTAAATATGTATTTTATTACAGTGATATTAGCCTTTATAAGCATATACAAAAGTTGATATTAAAAACTATATATAAATTTACATTAAAAGAGTATTGTTTTATTATCTTACATTAATTAATATAATTATTCATTTAGATCTTCTTTTTAATTAATTACATATTTCATATCTCACCCATGAGTTTCAATGAATTTTATTTTTTTTATAAAATTAAAGCTGAAATATAATTTAAACCATTCAAATATTATTTCCTTAGATGTATTTTATCATTTCAATTTTCAGAATAGTTTATTTCCTATAAATAGAATTTTAAAAAAAATCTAAACAATTTAATTAAGATTTCACTATTCCTCTTTATCTTAAACATTAAAATTATTAAGAAAGCTTATTTATTTTTTATTAAATAATATTTAAATTTAATATAGTATTTAAAATTTAAATAATATCTAGATTCAATTAAAATATACTTTACCAGTGTTCCTTACCTCAAAAATTAAATATGAATAAGAATTTTAAATAAAACAAAAACAAAATATACGCCAAATATAATCTTAAAATATACTACATAATCAAATCCTTAAGCATTAAATATGAATAAGTATTTTTAAAGAAAATAAAATAAATATACACCATTCAATCGAACATAGCCTTACAATTTACTACAGAATCTATGTTTTTACATTTTACTAAAAACAAAATGAGAATTTATAAATTTTATTCATTTTATGGAAAAATACAAATCAAAATCGTCCTCAATATTTAACATATACTACATATGTTATCAATCTCTCTCTCCAATAACTTTCGTAAATAAATGAATACACTTGACATCCTCTTCAATAGTTGTGTCCAATTCCTTGGTATGTTAACTAAGTTTTTACATTGAGAAAGTCAGTATATTCCAAAATAGTTCGTGACAATACTCCACCGATCCTGTAAACTTTGCATAAGAAACCAACCATCTCTCTCTATATATATATGTATATGTATGTATGTATGTGCTTACCTGATCTATATTCACGCGCTAGCACTCCGTACATGACATGGTAAGAAGTCCATGGAAAGAGTTCGTCTAAGGACAGAAGCTCACATCGGCCCTTCCATACCGAGTCGTCCACTCCGCATTTTCCCAGCTCTTGCAAACAGCTAAACACTTTCCCATCTCTACGGAGTCAAGCTTAGAGAATATCTCCTTCTGCACCAGATTATCCCCGAGAGCTTCTAACGGGTCCATTCCTGAGTGTGTCTGTGGCGGCTTCACGGTAAAACAAATAAGTAACACGGCACGCACGCACGCATGCACACGCTCTACCTGTGTAGTGCGTGGAGAGAGCTTGGAATACTGAATTGAAGGTACTTTGTGGGAAGACAGATGCGTTTACAAGGACCACATTCCATGAGATTTCCACTGTACACGTTGCTATAGTGAACCAAACGAGGAGCTGCTCTGCTTGTGGGCTGCTGACTGTCCCTGAACTCGAACCCTGAACACTTTCTTTTGGATTGATTAGAAAAACAATAATCCATTGATTTTGTTTATTGAAAGAAAATCCTCTAAAAATACACCGGGGACATTTGGGCGGTTTCAGTATTGGGCGGTTTCACTTCGGATGAGTACTGTACATTTGTACTTTTCAGGTGTCAACCCCTCAGATTGTCAAGTGTCAACCTTTCAGTTTGTCCAGCTGTCACGTATCAGCTTGTCCAGGTGTCAAGCTCTCAGGTCAATCTTACATAAACCCTAAACAAAACTCTTTACAGGCGTGCGTGCGTATGGAAAAATTATATTGTACTATACATACATACATACATACATACATATAGTTAATATGTGTGTATTTACTATTCTTTGATAGGTTGAGAATGGCAATGGAAACTAAGGATTTAGAGAGGATTAAGGAGCAGGTTTAAGATGTTATTAAGATTATTTAAGTTTTTCGTTAATTTAAAATGGTATAATATATATAACAAGCAAATATATTCTGTTAACGGGAGAAGCATATTCTGTGAGTACACGTTAGTGCGCGGCGGTATTTTAACGGCAATTCACGGAGCATTCCGTCAGGGCCGGAAGATGCCCACACAAGTCATCTTCTTCCTGTGACTTGGCGAACCAGCACTGGAGGCTCCTTCTCCTCTTTGCTGTCCTCTTTGCAATCTGTCTCACAGTTCCATACCTCGGTGTTGCGTCGTCTCCTCCCCAGCTGCTCACTCACACCCACTTTGTACAGTCGTCGTGGAGCAAGAAACCACCAGGTAACTCTGTCTTGTCTCCTTGTCGCCTCTCCACCTTACAGAGATGTACCACTCCAGTCGACAGGCTCAAGAAACACAAACCCCGGCAATCTTGGAACCACAACACAGGTAACTTGACAGTGTGTGTACATATGTAAGTACGAGTTGTGCCTTCTATAGCCGAAGCGGAAAGAACTGCGATCTATCTGAAGGAAGGTGGGCTTACGACTCACGTGGTCCTCTGTACGCCAACAACTCGTGTCCAATCTTGACATCGGCTCAGAATTGCCAAGGAAATGGGAGACCTGACAGTGATTACCAACTCTGGAGATGGAAACCCACTTCTTGCCAGGTTCTTCAGAGCGTGTGCTGTGTACATAAACTCATCAGGTCCATGAACCAGGTGGATCGCTTCAATGCTTCCGCTTTTCTGGAGCTTCTACATGGCAAAGTGGTGGCTTTTGTTGGAGACTCTGTTAGCAGGAACCAGATGGAGTCCCTTGTGTGCATTCTCATGCAGGTCACTATGTTTTTATATAATGCTATACACAGGTTAGTAAAAACTAGATGCAGGTGGAAACTCCAATGAACAAAGGCAACAAACAAGTAACCAAGTGGTTCTTCCCAAGAAACTCAGTTACAATCATGAGAGTATGGTCGTCATGGCTTATCCAGGAAACCTCAAAGGAATTCAAAGACATACCTGCAGACGCATCAAAGCTCGAGGTCACCCACATAGATCCACACATAGTAGCTCACCTCCCCACCATGAACATCTTGGTCATCTCCTCGGGGCACTGGTACACAAAGAAGACTGCATTTATTGATAATGGACACTTGCTAGCAACACAGGGATGGTTCAAGAAGGGAATTCCAACAGGTATTGATAAT
Organism: Selaginella tamariscina; assembly: GCA_003024785.1. Taxonomy (NCBI): domain Eukaryota; kingdom Viridiplantae; phylum Streptophyta; class Lycopodiopsida; order Selaginellales; family Selaginellaceae; genus Selaginella; species Selaginella tamariscina. The sequence continues at coordinate 81,761 of PUQB01000027.1, forward strand.
CACAGTGTGTTCTATTTGTCTATGACTACTGTGCTTCAGACACTGGCTAGGATACCCAACTACAAAGGGCTTACTGTACTCAGAACGTACTCACCAGACCACTATCAAGGGGGGTACATGGAATCTGGGAGGCACATGTTCTAAACACAAGACTCCTCTAAAGAACATACTGCATAATAGATATACCGATGCTATGCATCGTATGCAGATTCAAGCATTCCACGTGGCTAGCAACAACATATCAAATGGGTCCAGGATGAGACTGCTCGATATTACAAAAGCAGCCGGCTACAGGGCTGACGGCCACCCTGGTCCGTACAGGACCAAGGACAACCCGAGGAGTACGGATACGGTACCTCAGGATTGTTTGCATTGGTGTATGCCTGGTCCCATAGACACGTGGAATGAACTCCTGTTCGAGATACTTAAACAGGAGCTCTAATAAACTGCATTCCTTTACTATGTTATCTCCCTCTCCACGCGCGCGCGCGTGGACGTGTACCATGAATGGAAACTATTATTTTTAAAAAATCGGAATTTTTTTGTTAGTTTCAAAAAACGGGAAAATAAACAAAGTAAAAACGAAAGAGAGAATAAAAGAAAGGAAAAAGCACTTGTTTTCTCCTTTCTATGTACCTGACGCATTTGGAATAGTTCTTTAAGTCTGCAAAACTGGCTTCCGCCTGTAAGTTCCTGTAAAAAACTCTCTCTCTCTCTCACACACACACAGACACATCTATGTTCACAAAATACGGATATACAATATGATACAAACTTACACGTGAATATGTAGATTTGCATGACGACCCATAAACACACAAAGAGACGTACATGTATATACACAATACTTCTCTACATACAATCTCTCTTATATCAGCCAACATAATATTATGCGCGCACACACACACACACACCTGGGTCAAAATAGTGAAGTTAACGAGCTGGAAGACCTCTAATAAGGTTCAGAATCCGCGGAAACTCGTAAAAGAGCGACGAGTGCTCGCCTTCCAGACCAGTCCGTGAGCATCTATTGAAGGGTTACACAAATCATATAGCACTAGCATACAAATGATAATCCACGTATGGAAATATGTATGAAATACGAAAGTTTATACAACTACCTACAACACTTATAATAATAACGGACACCTGTTGTTTCCAGATACATTGTTGCATGGACTTCCACCGATTAGTAGGTCGAAGCCACCACCTACAGTCAACAAATATCCATATATTTATAATATTACTAAAGATGTATGTTTTGTAGTACACCGGCTTTAATTCTTCATGCAAACTAATCTCTTAGTGATTAAATTACTAATGCGATGCAAGGTAAACATAAGCTAGTCTAACCGTAACATAAGCATGCACATATACGTGCGTGTGAGCATGCTTGACTACAATTCACAACACATTAATGGCTGCGTACCCGAGCTGTCTAGAATACTATATTGCATGTAGATTATGGTCTCAACACACATTAATGACTAGGATACAGTAACAAGCTGATAGTATTACATAAGGGATAATTATGCATAAAGGTTTACAATTTATATAGTTTATTGATATTAATATATACCATTACTACCTGCTTCTCTCATCAGCTCCTCAAGTTTTGAACGGGTTAATTCTTGCACGTCATTCAAAATTCTGTGCTTCCCCTTCTGTCCGCTGGTGATCCACCACCTGGAAAACATACATCGAACAAATCCACAGATTGCTTGAAGTGTGATATGCACCTAATATTTATATTATAAGGGACGATGAAATATAATATACAATAAACAAACTCGACTCCAACACATATTAGCACCACATGGAAATCTCATGATACAATATACAAAATTTAAGCAGTCTGCATAAAGTAATGCGTAATCGAATATGTATGAGCGTGAAACACAAATCTGCATGTACCTTTCAAGTATTTTTCTGCTGCACTCCTCCGCTTCCACGCTGACTACGTATCTTAGGGGGATCCCCGCCTTGTGTAGAGCGACTTCTGCTCCTCCAATCCCCGAGAAAAGCGAAAGCACACGAATACCGTTTGGAAATAGTGGTCTTAAAGCGGAGAGATGGAATCCAACTACATCCACCTGGAAAGAGTTCCCGAGGGCCTTATTTCTCTTATTTATGGCTATAGCACCTGCACATACATGTATACATAGTGTATCCTGACGATTAAAGGGCACAAACATATGTAAATATATACATAAACGTACATATGCTATTGGTATATGTACAAATGTACCTCTCGTGTGGTACTCGTCATAGCCAAGAGCACGCTCGATTTCATGAGCCTCGAGTGAAGAGCACATTTCTGGACCCGTCCATACAAGATTCCACTTCTTCAATAAATTGAGAATCTCTTCCTTTGCGTGGTCCGGTAAAGCCCCACCACTTTTACCTGAAAAGATTAACCAGAGAGTGAACATCACACATACACACACGGTCATTACACCTCCCACTCTAGCTGCTGATATAACGTACGTCTATATAATACATCTCTCTCTCTCTCTCATGTTTGTAAACTTTTATATATATCGATAAAGGATGTTAGCACATATATGCAGTCACGACGCATGAATATCTTTTCACAGACGAACACAGAAATATGTATCATACCAGTACGTATCATATCCTCGACTTTGGCACAAATCGAAGCAGCATGTCCCATCGTATTGATGCAATGTAGTTGTGTCCTCGTGTCCCACGGAGGAGTGTACCTTACAGTCCCAGGAAGGAACTCGCGAATCGTTTTAGGTGGAATCGGCAACAAAGGTGTCCTGTTCTCTAACGGAAGATTATGCACGTATCCTCTCGGTCTTCTAGTCACTGAGAAGTGACTGAAACAAACAGTATAACAATAATAAACATTAAAGAATCTATCATGCATCTTTAATATATAAAATATCGTATATAACATATACGAAATGATACAATGAAATTAACCTAGTTACAGAGGAATGAGCAGGTACAGAAGTGAGCATTCAAGCATTCATATCTAGGCGCAACAATTCACGCACACATAAATATCTGTGTATGCAGACGATATATACATACAAGGGAAAGCATAAACGCTACATACATATATCTTGAAATTTAAATGATATAGATTGCTATATTCATACGAGCGCAGACAAATTCCGGTTTTTATATTGTACAAAAACCTTGTAATATTGTCCCATTCGCCTCTGGGCATGCTTCTCACATTTTCAAAATAGAAAAAAGGCCGCCTGGCTTGTTCCATTGTCAAACTGCAAAAACACTAGCGTTTACTAGAGTGTCAATTTGTAGAGGTATACCATGTATGAAAACTATGTGCATTATATACTATTGTGTTTCTATCTAGATAGGCGTATACATGCAAAAGAACGTACGTTCTTGGTATAAACGGCTCCCCAGGAAGACCAAAACCTTTTAAGTCTGACTTTGAAATCTTGTACTCTGTGTAGTCAGTAAGCTCTTTGATATGGCGTCGCCGTTTCTTTGGGTTTGAGGCTTCTTCATCGGAAAACTCATACTGTGGAAATTCGTCATCCTGCACAAAGTATTATATAATTATAACATTACAAAACGAAATATATATTAAACATCTGTGTACATTACAAGCAACCTACCTCCTCATCCTGGCTGTCCTCAAAACACTGAGCGTCCATGAAGTCTACCAGGATATCAATGTCATCTGATCCTGCATATGTAATGATACCATTTAGATTTCAAGGGTAACAATACTCCAATAAAAAAAAGACTACTGTTGCGTAAGTAAATACATGCACACACATATAAATATAAGAATACATGTCTGTGTGCGTGTGATTTAGAAATCCTACCGCATACGCCGATTGCCTTTAATGCACTTTCCTCGGTATAGCCCATGTCCTGAAGAATTGCAACAGTAGAGAGTTCTTCGTTCTGGACAATCAAAGTAACCGCATAACAATTAGAATAAAACATACGCATCATATTTAAATTAAATTACAAAATAATATGTGTGTCTAACTACTACATTACCTTAGAACCTGATGTACCGGGAGCATGCTGGAGAATGAAAGCAATTAAAATTTCTACACTGGATTCAGCGCCTAACAAAAAAATGTTTTAAGAAACGTCAACGACTCGTCAAGAAACAGTTCAGTACGGTGATCTACGTGATAAAGAACTTACCGCAGCTCTCTAAAGCTGCATTGATCGCATCGTTTGGAAATTCCATACTTTGAAGGACCCTTCTGAGGTCCTCTTCTTTGGGCATCTGGTCTTGTGGTTCGACTTCCTATATAGAAGGACTAATCACAAATGTACATACATTCTAACATAAATTGTCTATCGGTTATGACAACATTCAGAGAAACATACCAGACAGGGGCTTATCAGACCCATCTCGTTGTTCTCGTCGGAGACGCTCCCTCCTTCTGGACCCTGAGATTGAACGGAAGCGACCGATTACAAGGATCGGTCCAAAACTTGGTTTTTGGGTATAGGAAAGAACTTACATTGATGCTGTCGACGTGAACGCCAGTGGATCCGGAGCATGGCGCAGCGCGAACATATAGTCGATTAAGTCGCTATTTGCCGCCCTAGCCCCGCAAGCCCTGAGTGCGGCTTCAATCTCCGAGTGTTCAAACCCCATTTCCTCAAACTGAATGTGTGGATTTGGGGCAGACTCGTCCTCATCGGAGCTGTAATCAACGATCTTCATCGAACACGAAGATGGCTGTAAGAGACGTCGAGATTTTCAAGAAAATGTCAGCAAAATGCAAGAAAGAACTCAAAATGTGCCAAATGCTAAAAGCCTTCTTCCAAATTCATGAAAATCAACAGGGAATCACTAAAGACTTTCCGATTCATGTAAAACAAGGAGAGGAATGCCGCAAAAAGCAAGAACCCTCGGATAATGCATCAAAAAATGCAGCTTTTCGTATACATGCGAAACAGAAATGCATATACCTCTTGAGAGAAATAGGCGGTGCTGCTCTCCGTTTCCGGAGCCTCGGGCGCCATAGCCCCGGCTTCCCGCACAAACCTGTTCCTGGAAATAAACCCTAAACCTACAAGTTTATGACATGATTGAATATCCTTCGTATGTACCTACCCGCGTACGCTAGTTTTATAATGAAAATTAGTGTTTGAATTGTCAAACTGACTCAGCCACGCAAAATAGATTTCTGTTGTATGTGATTAAGTTTAATGAGAAATACTTTATTTAATATTATACATATAAATTAATATATTAAAATGTATGAGATTCATGATTTCTTGAAAATTAATACTTGTACAGCCTATTAATATATATGACCGCTTTAATTACGACGGTCACTTCTTTAGTATTGTAAATGTTACAATTATAATAATTTTAATAATATTTTTACACAATTTCATTAATTAACATGATTAAAAAAATTAAGTTTAATAAATATGTTTAAAATCATCAAATTTAAAATTACTTACTGAAGTGATTTTAATTTAAAATAAAAACAATAGTTTAAAAAATATTTATTAAAATAAATGAATTAAAAACTAATACACATAATTATAGTTTTACTTACTAATTGGTTAGTCTATATTTCTTAATATTAAAATGTAATTCTTTATAACCAATATTAACTAGTTACGATATTTTAAATTAAGACTTTCCCTCTAAAATTTCTGGAGTCACATCTTGGTTATATTATATTTGATTAAAGGGTGGTTAACATACGGGAAAAAACTTTTAAATGGGCCCCTTTTACACGTCACCTGGTTGGATAATAACACGAAGTCGGATAATGGCACGTGGAAAAGGACGTGTATATTACATGTGATAACCGTATGCTTCTTTACAATAATTACCATACTTTTAAAGGCCTAGCCAACGTTTATTAATGTTTTAATTAATTATTATTAATGTTTTACAAATCTATCTTTTTCTATGTTACAGTATCCAGAAGAATATGTCCTTTGTACAACACCAAAATTTAAAATATTTATAAGAAAATAAAATTTATAAGATTTAATATTAAAAAACTATATAAATATGCAAGTAAAAAGTATTGTCTATTACCTAAATGTAAATATATTTATGAAAGATAATGTAATTTAAACAAAACTCACCACCCCATGTGTTACTATGCATAAATGAAAGTCACCACCCATGTGTTACTATGCATGTGTATATTACATGCAATATATAATACACATGTGTAATCCAATATTTCTTTATATTTCTTTTGTTACAAATTTATTGTTTACTACTTAAATATGTTTTATTATACAATTGATCTCTTAATATTTATGTGCTTAACCGTATCTAATTATTATTATTAGTTATATCAAATTTTGTCTCTAAAAGTCAGTGGTACATGTGCACTTTTAAACAATCGAGATCTTACGAAAATTAACATTTCGTTGAATTCAAAATATTTCTGACACAAATGTAAATAATATTAAAATTTTAATTTTAAATATTATACATATGAATTATGTTATTGATTGTTGAGAATAAAATTGTTTTAATATTAACAAATAATTCGTTAAAATAAGGTGATTCTTTAATCTTATAAAAAAAAATTAATATAAATATGTGTGTATATGTTTATAGTGAATACAACGCATTTTCATTTTAAGAACATGTTCTCAACATTTTATGAACATTCCCATGTTTCACTTTAATTTAAATTAAAAATTAAAATTTTATATGCTTTTATTTTTTTTATTTATAAATCACAACTCAAAAACTTTAACTGAAAAAATTAAAAACTTGAAAGCACAAATAATAATCAACATATTATTATAGAGTATGTACGTTGAAGGAGCTCAAACGCCATAAATATAAAATTTATTCTTAAACATAATACAAAATTTTAGGGTTATTTTTAAACTTTTTAATGTTTTTTAAAAAAACTTCCATTTGCTAATAATTATGTGTGTGTATATATAGAATCTTCTATATTGACCAATAATATTAAAATTTACAATTATTTTAAAGGGATGATATTTAGCAAAAACGGGTTCTTATATATAAAAATCTTTTATGTTGATCAATAATATTAAAATTTATAATTACATTAATAGGAATGATATTTAACAAGGCAATGAAGATTGAGTTCTTAATCTAGATTTTTCAAGTCTTAATAAGAATTTATTATGGAAATTATAATATTAAAATTAGTGATTATATTACTTAACAATATACTTTATTAATTATTTAAAACTGAAATATAAAATGTATAAGATGTAGGTAGTAAGTGCTATTTTAAATAAATTTAAGTCTAAGGCATGTTTAAAGTAAAAACATATTAATTTAAATTTTTATATGAAAGAGATGATAAAAAAGAAGTTTAAAATCAAAATGAAATATTATCGTACAGACCAAAAATGTAATAGTTTTTTAATATTTTAAAAGCATGATAAAAATACTATTATAATAATATACATTTAAATGAAAATTAAACATATTATATATAGACCAAGAAAAATCAATTGTGAATATTATGTGGTTTTAAAAGAATTAAACAATGTTATTTAACTTCTAATAATGAATATTTATAGGAGCACTTGATTTCATATTTTGTATTAAAGAAATAATATATAAAATAGCTTACAAGTATTTAATCAATTTTTATTTAAAACGGTTTTTAAAAAAAGATAGTAAAAATAAAAAGAATCAATACAATGCAAGTTTTAAATTATCATTGAATATATGTTTTTTATTGCAAAATTTATTTTTATATTCTTTCTTATAATAAGTTTAATATACAACTTTATACATAATAAATTTTAATAATTTAACAAATTCACTATGACATTGATGATAATTTCAAATTTTAAATATAAGTTTATAAATTATAACGAAATTATTTTAATAGGGTGATTTATATTTGAAGATAACCATAAATTTGAATAAGTAAAACCTTTCATAAAAGTGTGTGTATGTATGTATATATATATATATATACCCATGTGTGTATAAGTTTTAGCAATTGTGTCGTTTTTAACATCATTTTGAAAACTTATCCACTCTAATGTAAGCATGATTTATTATTGTTATAACTTTAAACTACAATGTGAAACTTGTTAAATTAGTAATTTTCTTAGTTAAATGACTTCATTAAATGTCATGTTTGCTGCTACGTACTCAAAACTTATATTGTAAAATATATATACACTTTTGCCTCTCGAAAAACCATGAGACAATTCCACTATTTATAAGATAACAACTGTCACTTATTAAACGACGAGAATTATATGAAGCCTTTGTAAAATCTACACTACTAGGTGCATATTTTGCTTATACAAACAATCCCAAAATTAATAATGCTATACAAGTACCTCAAGACCTATTTAGCATCCTCCAACAAATGTAAACATCAACATTAATAGATTAATTAAGTGAGTTAATATTAAGTACAATATTTAGTCTAGTACAATGCCCAATATACATAAGACTCCCAACTAAACTTTAATAATGTGACATATTTTAAAATTTTTATAAAACCTGATTATTAATTTTTTTTTTCTTAATAAGGGATGAAGTAAGACACTGTTTAGTACTTCCCAACTTAAATTTCTCAATTAAATCTCAAATTTACTTTGAAGAACTCAAATGTATAACTCCATGCTTAATATCACAATGCACCTCAACACTAAAACAATACTTAATAAAACTATTTATCATTTCAAAATAAGCTTGTAACTATTCCTTCACCTACTTTAAAAATGACATGTTATTCAATAATAAAATGGTATTATCAACATAAACAATAATAACAGAACTCTCTTCACTGTGCTTGATATACACATTATAATTGTGATTGCTTAAAATACTTCACCCCTAAAAAAATTGATTAATTTTAAATATTAAATTCAAATTGCTTATAAGAGAATACTATAATTTGCAAACCAAATGTTCCTTTCCACCAACTTTATATCCCTTTGTTTATTACATTTATATCTCTTCGTTAAAGAAATCTTACCTTAATGCATATGCCACTGATTTTTATTTAATAAGAATTAACAACTATTTATATTAAATATTCCCATCTTAACAACTTTAGTTGTGGATAACAAGTTCTTGTGAATGGTAGGAACATGCAATACATTATGAATTTTTTGATAACGCGTTAAAGCAAAAGTTCTAACTCTTTCAATCAAATGTGTTCAGTGATCACCACGGTACACAAACTTTGTTACTAATAATTTTTAGATGGTAACTCCATGTTGAATTTAATCTAACTTCATATTAAGGTTAAGGTAAAACCCTAATTAGTTGTATATATATACGACAACGTAACCAGCATGACAAAACATTATGTATGTGATTAACATTGCTAAGACCACATGATAAAAATATGCTAAATAAGTATGCTTGAGTTAAATACAAATAGAGGTTTATACTAAATCCTGGAGCATGAATAGTTTCGAAAAAAGACAGGTAGAAAAGCATTGCCAGGCACTTCACCGGCTGCATATGTCATCTGATCATCACATAAAATAAATCAATATTAAATCAATGTATAATAATATATGAAGCTTAAGTTACATAATAAGGTAAATTCTTAACAAGGAAACTAAGCAAAACAGTTGAACAAAGGTTTGAAAAAAATCACTGGTGACAAAAGTACTTCAACTAAATAAGAACTACAGAAATCACTGGTGTACTTCAACTAGGGAGGGAACCACACTTGTGCAAATAAGTGAGCAAGATGCTTCAGGTTTTGACTGTCATATATACAAATCTATATATGAAGCGGCTTTTATACTTGTGCTGCATCCGTTTGTCACAGGAACCCAGCATTTACACAAAAGTACACACACGTGTGAATCCAAGTGACGTCCGAGCGTGCACAAAGGTGAAGAAGGGTACTACAGAAGCATCGATTTCAATCGGCATGTGTGTATATGTATACGGGAGCTGGTCCCACGTGTGCATCCGAGCGCACACGTGTGTGTTGTCTAGGAGAGCACAACGTGTACAGAAGAAGTAAACGGGATACCAATGGTGTTTACATAAGGATTAAATGTTAAATTTTATCATGCAAACTTTAATCCTACACCTAAAAGTTTTCACATGCAAAATAATAGAAAACTTTAATCTGGACAAGTTCGGTTAAATTTAGTTATCCGAACCTCCCCACGTGGCCACTTCATTATCCGGTCCTGTTACGTACACACTTTCATCTTTTTACATGTCATATAATACATATTTACTTATTATTAACGCATGACTAAATATAACACGTGAAAGCCCTTCACCGTTGCTATACATTGTGTTAGGACATATATTTCTCATTAAACTTAATCACAAAATTTATTTAAATATTATACAAGTAATAAAAATGCATAATTAATTGAGATTCATGAATTTTTTAAACTTAACCTATTAATATACGACCAAAATTAAGTTGGAGATTCTATGCTTTTAAGTCACAACTATACAGTTTAATAAATATATTTTAACTAGAAATTGAATTTAACGAGATGTCTTATTTATCTAAATTAAAACATATGTATTTTTACTATTATTTATAATATTCAATAATGAAATGGCTACCATTGTGTTAAATAAATATTTTAGGAACATGTGCTTACTCGTTAATTTCAGAAGGGAATTAAATTAAAAAATATATATATTTAAAGATACATTTGTTAAAATAAATGAATTATAAACGAATAAAGTACATAATTAACATAATAATTTATTTTTAGTTAGATTAATATTGGTTAGTCTATATTTCTTAAAATTAATACTTAGCTAATTCAATCATTTAATATAATTAAATTAATATTGTGAAAACCTTGAGACAAAATATAATATATACACAATGTCATGATGTATTTCTTATCATATTTAGACTACCTTATAAATCAATATTAATTTGTCCTAATTATATCATAAATATCTTTAATGACTTTTATAAGTATCGTGATTAACCTATGTATATACCTTAATTATTTTATAATACTTTCCTTTTCAATATTACATATCTTTTAAATGCATATTCACATACATTAAATATATTGATTATATTAGAGAGTGTTTAAAGACCTTTTTTGATTATTATTATCACTATTATGAACACATAACAGACGGTATGTGTGTATATACATTAATATACACACATGCATAATGACACGTAGGTGGTGATCTGGCCTTGCATTTGTGCCACGTGGCTGTGGGGTTTCTCTTAATACAAATCATTTTCATTATATTCTTTTAATATTAAATATAATTTGTAAGGTATATACCGTAGCTACCTTACATATTAAATTAAATTACACCTGACTGACACACGTAATCAAGTTACTATTACTAAAATAATTAATTTGCTATATAATTATAAGTATATTTGTATCAACACTTAAATGGCTATTAATGTTTTAATAATTAGTAATAATGTTTTAAATATATCTTTTTTGAATGTTATATATGTATTGTATAGTATTTAGAAGAATCTCTTTTGTATGACTTAAATATTTTTCAAGAAATAAAATTTATAAAGTTTTGTATTAAAATTTATAAATATGTAAGTATAAAGTACTTTCTTCTAAATACAAAACATTTTCCAGTTTTATAAATTACAATTTCTTTAAAAAATATAATTACATTGTCTAAGTTACACATGCAAACACGGACACTAAGTTACCACCACGCTGATTATATGTTGCATTCAGTACATACATGCATAGTGGCATGCTACTTTACACTTTTGCATTTAGTATCAACATTTAAATTTATTATTTATTACTTAAATGCATATTTCTTGTCATACATTAATACCATAATACTCTTATATTAATGTGCCTAACTGCGGCTATTTATACTTATTATTATATTAAATTTTGTGTACATTAGAAGAAGTGATACTCGTGCTCCTTCACAACAATTGAGATCTTGTAAAATCCAATATTTGATCGAATTCATTATTACTTGATAAAAACATAAATTCATTATAAATTTAATTTAAATACGTGTGCATATGAATAATATAATAAGAACCTTATGAATTATTAATTGTAAAGAATAAAATTGTATTAAAGAAAGTTATTAAAATCAACATTAGTTATATAATATATTTTATAATTCCTTAAAACAAAGTGATTCTTAATAATTATCAAAATAATAGAATTTCTTAAGATTTATTAAATTGACAAAAATTATGTTATATATAAGTTAAATTATTATGATTATGTTATTAAATATTATATCTTATTATTATTTTAAACTTGAATAGGTGGAAGTATTGTTATAAATAAAAGTTTGAAGTATGTTAAAAGTCAAAAGTATTAATTTTAATTTATATATGAAAGTAATTTATAAAATGGTATATAATGAGTTTGGAAGCAAAATCAAAAAATCATCATAAAATATTTTTATATTAAAATTAAAAAACATTGTAATCCTTTAAAATCCTTTCAATATTAAATATTGTTATATTAGAAAATTATTAGAGTATTGTATCCTTTAAAATGCTTTAAATATTTAATAATTTCATTTATTATAAATGAATATTGAGGTTTAAATGGGACACTTTGAGTTTCAAAAATAAATATAAAATTTTATTCATTAAATTCTATTTAATATCACTTAATTGGATGGCCATTGTTTCGAGGGGTTATTGCCCATAGAACAAATGGTTAATTAATTAAATCATTAAATTATGATAATGACTTATGTAAATGACAATTAAGAAGTCTTTAAATTTTACTCATACCAGTGAAATGTTAGATATTAATATATTAGATTGGATTTTAAAAATTATAAAATATGAAATGTGTGTATGTTGTGAACCAAAACATACATAACATAACGTGTATAAAAGTAAGTAACATGGGCATACCTATGCTGACCTCTTCTATTTCAAATTCATGTTTGTATAACGATTAAGTGAAGTATTAGATTATATTATATAAACTTTATATAAACATTGTATAACATAATCCTATTTTCATATAAAAACATATAAAAAAAATAAGTTGTGGTTGTTAAAGTGGATTCTTCCTCAACTAATTATTACAGATATTAATTGGAAACATTAAAGGTTATTTAGTGGCTAGATTCTTATTAATTATAAATTACAAATATGTTATTTATTTAAAAAGTACAATAAAAATATATTTTACTTTACTTTTCTTATACATAATATATATAATATATATTTATGTGACATGAATATAAACCTTACTTATGGCGTGCATTAATAGTAATAATTATATTAACTGGGACTTTGTGTATAATAGATATATATACCCAAGAAATCCTAAGGAATTAAGGTAAATAATTAAGTTTCCTTCCGTTTTTTACATCTCACCAATAAACTTATAATGGTATAAATTAGATACTAATGAATGTAATAATAAAGAAATTAATAGAATACATGTTGTTATTAATTTAAATAATAAATAAAATAATTTAATAGTAAATAACGTAATTTATAAAGATTAAATAGTGCCCACTAGGCTTCTTAATTATATCCTTATATTTGATTCTATGCTAGGGCTAAATGAATCATGCCATTGTTTTAGTATTAATGTAAATTAAATAAATTAATAATAATTTTAAGCTTTTAAGACTTGTTCACATGATTAAATTTATAAGCATTTCTTAAAAGTCAAAAAAACTACACACAAGAGCTCTAAAGTAATACAAATTAACAAATAATTAATAAATTTTCATTATCCGGACTTCCATTGTGGCCATTTTCATTATCTAGTGGATAATAGAATTGTTCACATAAGAGACACATGTTATATAATTCTTAATTAATTATGTATTAATAATTATATTTTTGTCATATTTAAGTTTCAAATCATTAATTTATTGTTTATTAATTTCAATTTAATTATATAATTTAATTAAAACTTAAATTCTATGTTAAGTAAAACTTAAATTTTAAGTAAGTTAAAAATATGTTACATTTTAAATATGACATGTAAAAAAGATAAAAATACATAATAATAATGATCAGGTGAGGCTGGATAATAAAAATTAACTTAAACAGTTTCATAAAAAATGTATAATAGGTGTTGAACATTGAAGTATCTTGCAACATCTTTAATTCTCTGATATATTTAATAATGTTCTCAAACTTGAAATTGAAATATGTTAAGAATACCTTTGAAGGTTTAATTATTTTATTCATATATAATGCATGGGACATGTGCCAATAGATGATTATGGTGAGTCAATTAGATTCGAATGATAATTATGTAATTATGATAAACAAAACCTATTAAAGTCTAAGACTGTGTTTAATGTCTCACATTCACATTTTGTTAATGACACACATGAATGCAAAATGCTATTACTTAAATACATTAATTACAATATATTCTATATTAATAGTTTCATAATGTTAACAATGGTAAATGACTACTTATTAATATGGTAATTACTATTATTAATTCAAATAAATTTATCTTGATTTTTATTTGCTATAGAAACATGTCTTTGTATGACATTTAATTTTTAAAATATTTATAAGAAAATCAAATTTATAAAACTTAATATTAAAGTAGTGGTAATATATTATGTAAGCATGGATGTCATAATTCTAACCTGGTGGGTTGACTACCTAGGTAAAGATTGTGGGATATGTGGGTAAAAACTCAAGCATAACTGAGTTATCATGACCAGGGGCCCTCTTATAAACACCAATTGGTCCTTTGCCTAGTTGGTATAAGGAGAGAGGGAAAGGTTGTGACATTTAGTATGTGATCACATGTGCACAGCCAAGCGTAGCGTAAGTAGACAAGTGTCTCTGAGTTCACCTCTGGGTTTTGCCAAGCATTTCTAAGACCACCTCTGAGTAGACAAGTGTCTTTGGGTTCGCCAAGCATAGTGTAAGTAGACAAGTGTAGACAAGTGTCTCTAAGTCCGCCTCTGGCCTGATTGACATGTGAGCTGGGTGTGAGTCAAGCATAGTCTTTGGGTTTGCCAAGCATAGTGTAAGTAGACAAGTGTAGACAAGTGTCTCTAAATCCGCCTCTAGCCTGATTGACATGTGAGCTAGGTGTGAGTCAAGCATAGCGTAAGTAAACATGTGTCTCTAGGACCGCCTCTGAGTAGACAAGTGTCTTTGGGTTCGCCAAACATAGTGTAAGTAGACAAGTGTCTCTGAGTTTGCCTCTAGGTTTACCAAGCATACCGTAAGTAGACAAGTGTTTCTGAGTCCGCCTCTGGCCTGATTAACATGTGAGCTGGGTGTGAGTCAAGCATAGCGTAAGTAAACATGTGTCTCTAGGACCGCCTCTGACTGCACCTTTTGGAGGAAGGCCTAGTAGCACTAGGGGCCCTATCAGGGATGAACTTTGAGTAAAGCTCACGCCACTAAATTTTTTTGATCACATGTGCACAGCCAAGCGTAGCGTAAGTAGACAAGTGTCTTTGGGTTTGCCAAGCATAGCATAAGTAAACAAGTATTTGAGTTCGCCTCTAGGTTCGCCAAGCATAGCGTAAGTAGACAAGTGTCTCTAAGTCCGCCTCTGGCCTGATTGACATGTGAGCTGGGTGTGAGTCAAGCATAGCGTAAGTACACATGTGTCTCTAGGACCGCCTCTGAGTAGACAAGTGTCTTTGGGTTCGCCAAGCATAGTGTAAGTAGACAAGTGTCTCTGAGTTTGCCTTTAGGTTTGCCAAGCATACCGTAAGTAGACAAATGTCTCTAAGTCCGCCTTTGGCCTGATTGACATGTGAGCTAGGTGTAAGTCAAGCATAGCGTAATTAAACATGTGTCTCTAGGACCGCCTCTGACTGCACCTTTTGGAGGAAGGCCTAGTAGCACTAGGGCCCTCTCATAAACACTTGCCTAGTTGGCATAAAGGTTGTGACAAAGGTGAAGAAAGGGTATTATTTGCATTCAAGCATGTGTGTTGTCTAGGAGAACTGCTAGTAAACAAAAAAATACATAACACAATGGGCACATGTATTTTGTAACTTTACTCTTTTACTTCAAATTTATGTTTGTATAAAGATTAAGTGAAAAGTTAGATCTTGTTATGTAAACTTCATACAAATATTGTATAATTTAATGTTCACCTAGGCAAAACATAGAGGGTTGTGTTTGCTAGATGAATAATTTAATTCACAATTAAAAACATTAAAGGTTATGTTATAGGTTTGATTCTTTTAATTTATGATTGACATATTTGTTATAACACAAATGTACTTTATAATAAGAATATATATATATAATATAACTTTATGGCGTGGATTACTAACTTATTAACTTTATTAATATTGGCTAGTACAAATAACTTTAAATCAACTCGGACTTGCCTGTATAGTTAAGATATAATGTATACAAATGATACCATGCTCAAACCTATATTTGTTAGATAAGTATATGCTTTCTCATCAATAAGCTTTTAATAATCTAAAATAAATATTAATGGGTGCAATAATTTAAATAATTCAAATAATATAGGTCATTATTATTTCAATAATAATGAACTCAAGTATAAACTTTAATGAATATGTATTTAAGTATTATTAATATAATGTATTTTATTATTTATTAAGAGTAGACATGCTCACCAAATTTATTATAATTACAATTCAGAATAAGCATGAGTAAAACTATGAGAATACAAAGCTTAAAGGGGAAAAGGTTAAATAAAAATTTAAATCAATCAAGATATATTAACATTAAGTTTCTCAATTTTGTTTAATAAAATATAATAAATTTAAAGCTTGAATAATAATAATATGGTTCTTACTTCATGTGAAATGTAAGATAGTCTCAATCTTTCATATGAAATGCGATTTTAAGCCATTTCACAAAATGACATATAATTTTATTTGTTTTTAAGTAGATTTAATATATAATTAAGTAAAAGGTGAGGTTTTTAGTTTGAATATACTTAAAGGTCTAAAAAGGTATAAGATAAGGTAATGTTGTATCAACACAAGCAAGTCTTATTTTATTTAAAAGAGAAAAATTTTTGCCACATGTATGACACCCATGTGACATGTGGAATTGACACATGAAGGTTAAGTTATTATATAGTAGTACTATATGTAATACATCCACGCACATATATTTTCTATACTACATGCATGCGTAAATGGTTCTGAACAAAATGATTTTAAACTAATGTGAAATATGCCTAACATTTTTAAAACATATATAATTATAAATGCTTAATCTAATTACATGAACAATCTCCTTATAAAAAACCTCCAAAATTGTATTGATAGGAATGCAATATTAAATGCCTTTATTGCCATAAGTATTATTCATCTTTATCTTATAATCCCACATGAGTAAACTTATAATCGAGTTAGTCAAGCTAGCTAACTTGAATATAAAGTGCATGCTTATAATTAATTAATGTTTTATGTTATACTTGTTCAAATTAAGAGACTTGAACTAATAAATTATTTTACCTAACGTTATTTGTAGCTAGCATTATCAAAATACTGTGAACATTAAACAACCTTTAGGCTACATTGTCAACTTTAAACAATTTGATTAACATAGTAATGATATGTTAATATACATGACTTTTCTCACTGAATCACAAGTTCAACGACATAGCCTACTTATTGAGTTACACTCTCAAAAACATATGTAATGTAGACTTGTTTCATATTTGCTATCAAAGTGTATGTTCACTTGTATGTTTGAATATGCCCATTTTTCTAAAGTTAAAGATGTACATTTGAACATAAGCTTTTTCTCGTTTGAATACCATTGTTGAAATCGGCATTGAATTTTGATTTAAGCCAAAACTCAATGAACATTGTTGTATTTTTAAATCATGTGTTATTTTAATTTCATACACCTAAAAAAATTAAAATAATTCAATAATGTGTAAACTTAACATATCACACGATCCACTTCATAAGACTTAATTTGTAAGTTAGCACAAACTAACTCACCATGTCATGTGGAAGCTTAAGGTAAACTAACCTATGTGAGCATATGATAAATCAACCTTAGGTGAAGTAACTTGGTGGTTGTCAGGGACTTTGCATGTTAGATGTGGGGTGAGTGTAAACATAGGTGGTTTTAGTGGTTGCCAGGATGCTGTTGCCAATGTTCAATTGGCAGTTCCGAAGTATTGAGCCGAGGATTTAGTTGTCCCCTCAAATTGTATAGGAATATGAGGTGATCGGCTTCTACCCGGATGTTGTGAGGTCCACATATGGGGATTATGGAGGTCTGGAGTTCTGTCGGGAAGTGCGAGCTTGAGCTAGAGAGAGAGAGAGAGAGAGAGAGAGAGAAGAGAGAGAGAGAGAGAGAGAGAGAGGAGAGAGAGAGAGAGAGAGAGACTATTGTTGCTTGGCCGGTAATGAGTGTAGAAGGGAAAATATGTCAATAAAAGAATGGAATTACATATTGGTCCTTCCTAGTGGTCAATGCCCAAGGCAAAGTGCTCGAGACTATTTGTGATTTAAGCCCATCTAAGCGCTTAGACAAATTTGTGTGCAGAAGACAATAAGAAGACAAATTAGAAAAACCCCTCCCCATTAATTGCCTACTTGCTTATATAATGGGACAGTACTTGTCTGTAACCCAAGTGGCAACCTCCTGTTGGGTACCTTCAATAAGATTGGGTATTGGTCAATTGTCTTAACACGCCTCCCCATACATGCCATCCTTTGTGCCTTGGGTGATTGGTTTGGACGATCATATCTAGCCCATTCTTAGTGCCACTTGACACATGTCTTGATCTATTAGCTCCTTTTGATAGCTATTGCTATTTGCCCGTGGCATCATTTCAAGGTTGCCAAGGTCGACCACTTGCCTAGGTCTTGGCCTCTATCCATGGGCCACCACTCGTGCACATTGGCTATCCACTTTAGTGGTGGCCATACTGCCACCAACCACTTGGACATCCATAAGATAAACTAATGTGGGCAATAGTAAGGTAAATAACTTGGGAAATGGTAAGGTAAGTAACTTGAGCATCAATAAGTTAAGTAACATGGGCAATGGTAAGGTAATGATAAGTTAAAGTAACTTGAGCAACGGTAAGGTAAAGTAACTTTGGCAATGATAAGATAAAGTAACATGGGCAACAATAAAGTAAAGTAACATGGGCACATGAAAGTTATCTTCCGAGTGCTACCTTTGACATTAGAGTCCATTCACATCCACTTACCAAGCAAATGTTTTTTCGAAAAATTATGTATTTCAAAAACAACTCTCTGCATTGAACTTAGACATGTTAACCAAAAGTGATAAAATACTTTAAAAACTTAGAACTAGTTAAACTTTAAAACACACTACAACTTTAGATAGTTCTATTCACCATTGAGAATAAGCTCTGATATCATTATTAAAGTTTTAACTTGAAGGGCTAACACGTGGTAACATATAGTCACTAAGTGGCCATTCGACATTAACACCATGTGTGAGCAATGATACATCTTCTAAGACGGCCCTTGAGAGTCTAACTTAAAAGCTTAAATAAGCATGAGATTTAAGGTCCTACCCTAAGATTTCTGGATAATTTGAGTAAGATACCTAAATTGGCTCATGCTCTAAGGAGACATGCTTCACATATACCTTCGTGATAAAGCTAAGGCATCATCACTTACTCTTTGAGGAATCATGCTTTCATAGTTCTATGACCACCTATGTAAAGAATATGGGATATGTGGGAAAAAACCCAAGTGAACCTGGGTCATCATGATTAGGGGCCCTCCCATAAATATTAATTGGCTCTTTGGCTTGTTGGCTTAAGGGAAGAGGAAAAGGTTCTGACATTTGGTATCAAAGTGGTCTTAGGTTCGATTTTCATTAAGGACGAGCTTATGAATTTATATACCAAGTGAACGACGATTTTAGGGTGTGAGTGGTTCTGGGATTTAAAGGAACGACAATTCTAGGGTGTGAGTGGTTTTGGGATTCAAAGGAACGACGGTTCTAGCTTGGTGGGTTGACCACCTAGGTAAAGATTGTGGAATATATCAACCCACCAAGTTAAAGATTCAAAAGAACAACAGTTCTAGGGTGTGAGTGGTTCTGGGATTCAAAGGAACGATGGTTCTAGCTTGGTGGGTTGACCACCTAGGTAAAGATTGTGGAATATATCAAGTGGTTTTGGGATTCAAAGGAACGACAGTTCTAGCTTGGTGGGTTGACCACCTAGGTAAAGATTGTGGAATATATCAACCCACCAAGTTAAAGATTCAAAAAAACGATAGTTCTAGGTGTGAGTGGTTCTGGGATTCAAAGGAACGATGGTTCTAGCTTGGTGGGTTGACCACCTAGGTAAAGATTGTGGAATATATCAACCCATCAAGTTAAAGATTGTGGGATTCAAAGGGGTGGTGAGTGTCATAGTTTTAATTTGGTGGGTTGACCACCTAGGTAAAGATTGTGGGATTCAAAGGGTACAACAATTAAGTTAAAGCTTTTAACTCACAACTCTAAGAGCTAATCTAGACATGAGTTAAAAATAATGTCCCTTATCATGTAGGCATATCTTACAGGTATATCCTTAGGCATATCCTGTATCCCGTATCATGTATCTTGTATCCTATAAGTCATATCCTATAAGCATATTATGTATTCTATCAAGAGTGGAAAGTGCGGGCTGAGCACGCCGTGGGCTGCATCTGCACTTACCTTAGCCCGGGGATTATGCTGTATCAGGTCGTGACAACACTTCCTCCTTAAGGACGAGTTCCACGAGTCCTGGGACCTAGTTTAGTTAGGACAACGTTGATGAAAGACAGCAATCTTGAAAGAAGTATGGAATAAATTAGATGTAGGTTCCCAAGTGTGATCAATAAGTAAATAACCTTTTCAATCCACCAAGTATTGAAGTTGGCGACAATAAAGATAAAAAATCAAGGATGGCTGCAAATTCGTACTCAAGTTCATCGTCAATAACCACAGGAGGGGGAGGAGAAGAAGCACAACTAGGAAGAGAAGAAGGATGATACGGTTCTAACAAAGAGGTGTGAAACATATGATGAAGTTTCACAGTAGATGGTAGCTCTAGTCGGAAAGTTACAAGATTGACCTTAACCATAATCCTATAAGGGTCTAATCGTTGAAAATCCAACTTAGAAGAATGCTTGCTGGTGTGGATATGCCGACGAAGAAGCCACACGAGATCACCAACCTTGTATGCAGGTGCCGGCTGACGATGAGCATCAGCGTGACGCTTGTACCGTTTATGTGACTGTTAAAGATGAACTCGGAGATCATCTTGTACCTGACGAAGATGTTGGAGACGATCTTTACTGTAGGAGTGGAAGAAGGAGAAGCATGAGGAGCAAAGTCAAAACGATAGTAGCCTGTAAGAGTGAAGAAAGTGTCTGGCTTGTAGATGCATGAATGGAGTTGTTGTAAGCAAACTCTGCCATAGGAAGAAGGTTCAACTAGTTGTACTATTGATAATTGATAAAGCAGCAAAGATACTGCTCCAAGGTATGAATCGTCACAATTCATATCCAGATTTTGGCGAGAGCTTCTTCGGAGTCTATAAGTTAAAGTGGATCTTTTTTAGGATATCATCCGCAAATTGATGGGCAGTCAGAATGCGGCCTCGATCAGAAACAATGCTCTTAGGAAGACCATGATATCGGAACACTTTACGGATCACTAACTCAGTAGTTGTCTGACCTGTAGCCGTCTTGTTACAAGGCAGAAAATGAGCATGTTTGGTGAAATGGTCAACCATCACAAAAAACTGCATCAAATCCACGAGAAGGAGGAAGATCTATGAGAAATCCATAGAAATGGATCTCCAAGGAGTAGAGGGAACAAGAAGAGGATAAAAAAGACAAGAGGGCGCATGACGAGGCATCTTTGACCTGTTGTAGGTGTCACAATTCCGTACAAAAATTTCACAAAACCTCGCAACCCAGGCCACCAATAGTTGCAAGTCATCAACTCAACTGTTTTGGCCACACCAAAATGTCATGTAGCCGGGGTATCATGACAATCATGTACTACACAAGTCCTGTAAACATTAACATGAATGTACAAGAAACCCTCCCGGTACATGAGTCTGTTCTATATGGCAAATATCTCATAGTTTGTATGAGAACTGGAGAAAGAGGAGCTTGCGATGTCAAGACTAATGTGTGAAAACACATTCTTCGCCAACTTGTCTGTAGCCAATTGCAAACGGATGCTCTATAGAAATGTTGAATTTGCTGGAGCCTAATGAACTTGTAGTGCCGCAAGTCAAAATTGATCAAGACCAATAATACTTGCTTTTGACAGTCGTATGCAGGATTGCTCGGGGTCGGTGCAAGGTAAGAGTACCAGACAATGCATCCGCTTTGCCATTCCGAAAACCAGGCCTGTAGACGATGTCAAAATCAAAACGTGATAGGAATTCCGCCTACCTAGCCTGTCATCGATTGAGAACTCGAGCTATTTGAAAAAACTCAAGGTTCCTGTGATCCATAAGAACTTGTACAGGATGCACAACACCTTCCAGGAAGTGCTGCCACTCCTTAAACGAATCTACAATGGCTTTGAATTCCTTGTCATGAATCTCGTAATTGATCTCCACCGAAAGAAACTTACGAGAATGAAAGGGTACATGATGGAGTACCTTGCCTTCTCCAACTTGTGATAGAATAGAATTTACTGTAAAGTCTAAAGCATCTACTTCAACGAAGAAAGGACGAAAAGGATCAAGATGTGCTAAAATCGAAGTTGTCGTGAAGGCATCCTTGAGTACTGTGAATGCATGTTCCGCCTTGTCAGACTAAGAGAAATCCCCTATGCACTTGGTGAGTTCCGTGAGTGGAAATACACACTTGGAGAAGTCCTGTATGAATCGTCTATAGAAATTTGCAAAGCCAAAGAAACATTGTATGTCTTGTATAGACTTAGGTCTCTCCCACTCCACGACAATCCTCACTTTGTGCATGTCCATTGAGACGTTGGTAGGAGAGACGATGTAGCCCAAAAACTCCATAGTATCCCTATTAAAAAACACTTCTCCAACTTCGCATATAAGTCATGCTTGCAAAGCTTCTGTAGAACTAGTTGTACATGCTTGTCATGTGCCGCCTAATCCTTGGAGAAAATCAAGATGTCATCAAGGTAGACCACCACAAACTGGTCTAAGAAGCCGCGAAAAATGTCATTCACTATGTGTTAGAGGGCATTTGTAAGTCCAAAAGGCATCACCATGTACTCAAAGTGTCCATACCTTGTATGAAAGGCAGTCTTACACTCATCGCCTGGACGAATCTATATAAGATTGTAAGCCCTCATAAGTCGATTTTTGTGAACACTTTTGCTCCTCATAGCCAATTAAGAAATTCCAGGATCAATGGCAACAGGTATCAGTTTCGAATTGTGACTTAATTCAAACCTCTGTAGTCCACACCCAAACACAAACTCCCATATTTCTTCTTGATAAAGAAGATAGGTGCTCCTATAGGGGACTTTGAATAACAAATGAAGCCGGATGCCAAGTTGTCCTCAATGTACTAGCAAAGAACCTCCAATTTTATAAGTGACAATGCATAAATTGGTCTGAACGGTGGAGTCCTTTCCTCCACAAGATCGATGGGACAGTCGTAGGACCTATGAATAGGAAGAACTGCAGCCTTCTGCTTATCAAAAACGTCATGAAAGGAGTGATATTTGGATGACAGGGAAGAAGTATGAGAAGGATAAGAAGATTAAAAAACAAGAGAGTCAGATACAGGAGAGGTAGAAGAGGATATAGGAGTTACTTGAAAAGCAAAAAGATGAAAAGGAGTAGGATCAGTGGTAAGTTCATGTATAGTAGTGGTAAGAATGCGAGAGGAGAAGGAGGGAGCTGTGAATGAAAAAGAGAAAGGATCTTGGGGGATGGAACAAAAGCAGAGTAATGAAAAGAGGCAAGATTTGGGAAAACATGTGCTAATATTGACAAGTGTATAGGATTGGAAGAACCATGTACAGAAGTTTGTGAATGCACAAGAGTGAGGAGAGCTTGCAAATGTGCTGATGAACTGACAGGAGGTGAATCCTGTTGAGGAGGAACCTTTGACACTGATACAGGAGTAAGCATGATCAATCCTGTAGCTTGTACTGCCTCAGATACTAAGGTTATATCCTGCACGTAGTAAGGTACATGATTGATCCTAGCTGCTTGAGAGGAGGAAAACGTGAGCGTCCTAGACCTCTAGTCGATTTGAGGATTTGCAACCACAAACCATGGCATGCCCAAAACAATAGGAGTCGTCTGAGTCTTAATCAAGTTGAAGGAAATCGAACAATTGAATGCGCCATGGGTGCAAAAGAGTAACATGGGTAACTGTGCCAGAAGTAATCAGACAACCATTTACAACTTTTACAAGAATTGCACGCTTCAACTTTATCACCAAAATGCCATGCTAAGTTGCAAAAGTGTCATCCATAAAGCATGCATTTACACCAGTGTCTGACAAGGCAGACTCCTTGAGCTCTCGATTATTAAGGTGAATGTATACAGGAAACTTGAGTGATGAAATAGTGTGAGTAGCACTAATGGAGCCTGCGCCTACGTTCAACTTCGCGGCTCCTAAACGAAGTAGACATTGAAGTTTTCTGATTGAACTTCAGCTTTAACTTCACGTGTTTTGCACTTCCTGGCTTTAACAAAACATTCTGCCACCTTGTGTCCTGCTTCACCACAATACAAGCATAAGTTCTCACCACGATGACGTTGCTTCTTAGCAGTTGAAAGTGGACCATGCTTGTATTTGTTAACCATCATAGGAACTACTCTAGAAGATGTTGTAGGAACATGTGCTACAGCTACAGGATTAGCTTGCAGGAACTGTTGATGGGATTTTTTTTAACGATGCTCGAACAAACGATTATCACAGTGAACGGCATGTTGCATGATCTCCATTAAGGTTTGGGTATCCGGTAACATAAGAAGAAGGTCCTTCACGTCATCCCTCAACCCAAAACGAAAGTGTTAAATCAATGCAGTCTTGTCCCATGAAATGTTTGTGCAAAGTTACTGAAATTCAGATGCATAGACAAAAACTAGTCGGAATCCTTGTGCGAGCTTCCTTAACTTCGTGCATGCAGAACGATATTTATTGGGATCTCCAAAGCAGGCTTCAAAGGTAGCCACAAATTTTTCAAAGTCTTCCATTAATGGGTCGTCACACTCCAGCAAAGGGGCAACCCAAGCCCGTGGGGATCCAACTAGTAAAGATGCCAAAAAGCCAACCTTTTGTGCATCAATTGAGTAGCAGTGTGGTTGCATGTGAATCAAAAGCTTAATCTAATTTAGAAAACCTTGAAAATCGACGCGATTGCCACTGAACTTCTCCAACATGCTGATCTTTGGCTCCAAAGAAGAGTTCGATAGAGAAAAAACCATGGATGCTTGAAAGAGAGCCTGCGCAGCAGCCTTGGAGGATGCATCAGCAACTGCATGTGCCACGTTGGTGGAACCTTGCATATTTGTGACCACTTGGCACAAAGTGGCCAGCTCATGAAGCAACATTGCTCAAAATCTACCATGATCTGTAAAAGAAAAAAAAGGAGGAAAACAAAGGAGAAAAATCAAGAAAAAAAAAAAACTAGCGGGGAGCTATGAAAGCAGTTATTATCAAATTGTCAAGCCGTAACCCAAATAAAATAAGAATAAGGAGGCTTGATTCAAGAGCAAGGCAAGAGCAAGAACAAGACAAAAACAAGGAACATGACAAGAATGATTGGTGTTGATAGTAACTGATTGTTGTCAAGCCACGATCCAGGAACCAGGAAGGAACAGGATTCCAAGGACAGGAAGGCCTGACTCAGGAACAGGACCGAGAGCAGGACAGGAACTGGAATAGGAACAGGACGGATCTAGGAGCAAGACAGGATCAGGATAGGATCCGGGAGCAAGACAGGAAAGCACAGGATAGGATCCGGGAGCAAACAGGAACAGGACAGGATCCGGAGCAGGACAGGATCCAGGAACAGGACAGGAAATAGGAGCGAGACAGGAACAGGACAGGAAACAAGACAAGACAAGATTGATCGTAGTAAGACTGGTGTTGATAGTAACTGATTGTACAACAATTAGGTCGGAGCTTTTATGCTCACAACTCCAAGAGCTAATCTAGGCATGCATGCAAAAGTGGTTGCATGCATGCAAAAGTGATTGCATGCATGCAGAGGCTAAGATGAGTCCACATGTCCCTTATCCTCTAGGCATATCCTGTGGCATATCCTGTAGGAATATCCTGCAACCGAATCCTGTGTCCGGAATCCTGGTAGGAATATCCTGTAGGAAAATCCTGCAACCCATATCCTGTATCCGGAATCCTGTAGGAAAGTCCTGCAACCCATGTCCTGTATCCGGAATCCTGTATTCTGTATCGGGTCGTGACAGCACCTCCTCCCTAAAGACGAGTTCCACGAGTCTTGGGACCTGGTTTAGCAGGATAATGCCGATGGAAGGCAGCAACCTTGGAAGAAGCATGGAGTAAGTTGGATGCAGGTTCCCAAGTGCGATCAGTAGGCAGGTACCCTTTCCAATCCACCAAGTATTGGAGTTGGTGACGATGAAGACGAGAGTCAAGGATGGCTGCGACTTCGTACTCAGGTTCCGTGTCAATGACCACAGGAGGGGGAGGAGAAGAAACACGACCGGGAAGAGAAGAAGGATGATACGGCTCCAACAAAGAGGTGTGAAACACAGGATGAAGTTTCACCGTGGATGGTAACTCGAGTCGGAAAGCTACAGGATTTACCTCCGCCACGATCCTATAAGGGCCCAATCGTTGAAAATCCAACTTAGAAGAAGGCCTGTTGGTGCGAATGTGTCGACGAAGAAGCCACACGAGATCACCAATCTTGTATGCAGGTGCCGGCTGACGGTGAGCATCAGCATGATGCTTGTATCGTTCCTGTGCCTGTTGAAGATGAACCTGGAGATCATCCTGTACCTGCCGAAGATGCTGAAGACGATCCTGTACTGCAGGAGCGGAAGAAGGAGAAGCGGAGGAGCAAAGTCAAAACGTGGATGGTGGCCTGTAAGAGCAAAGAAAGGTGTCTGTCCTGTAGATGCGTGGATGGAGTTGTTGTAGGCAAACTCCGCCATTGGAAGGAGGTCCAACCAGTTGTCCTGCTGGTAACTGATGAAGCAACGAAGATACTGTTCTAAGGTCTGAATTGTGCGTTCGGACTGCCCATCGGTTTGTGGGTGATATCCTGAAGAAAGATCCGCTTTGACCTGTAGACTCCGAAGAAGCTCTCGCCAAAACTTGGACATGAATTGTGGACCTCGATCGGAAACAATGCTCTCAGGAAGACCATGATGTCGGAACACCTCGCGGATCACCAACTCGGCAGTTGTCTGACCTGTAGCTGTCTTGTTGCAGGGTAGGAAATGAGCCTGCTTGGTGAAACGGTCAACCACCACAAGAACTGCATCAAATCCACGAGAAGGAGGAAGATCTGTGAGGAAATCCATAGAAATGGATCTCCAAGGAGCAGACGGAACAGGAAGAGGACGAAGAAGACCAGAGGGTGCATGATGAGGCATCTTCGACCTGCTACAAGTGTCACAACTCCGTACAAACCTCTCCACAAAACCTCGCAACCCAGGCCACCAATAGTTGCGAGTCACCAACTCCACTGTCTTGGCCACACCAAAATGTCCTGTAGCCGGGGTATCATGACAATCCTGTACCACACGAGTCCTGGAAATACCAACAGGAACGTACAGGAGACCTTCCCGGTACAGGAGTCCATCCTGTATGGTGAAGGTTGTAGTCTGGACGGGAACTGGAGGAAGAGGAACTTGCAACGTCAGGATGAATGTGTGAGAACACATTCTTTGCCAAGTCGTCTGTAGCCAACTGCGAACGGACGTCCTGTAGGAGTGTTGAATTTGCTGGAGCCTGATGAACCTGCAGTGCCGCAAGCCGGAAACGATCAGGACCCAACAACAC
This sequence comes from Selaginella tamariscina, assembly GCA_003024785.1. Classification (NCBI taxonomy): domain Eukaryota; kingdom Viridiplantae; phylum Streptophyta; class Lycopodiopsida; order Selaginellales; family Selaginellaceae; genus Selaginella; species Selaginella tamariscina. The sequence goes on from PUQB01000027.1 coordinate 109,593, forward strand.
TTGCCTTTGACGTCAAATGCAGGATCGCCCGGGCTTGGTGCAAGGTAAGAGCGCCTAGACAATGCGTCCGCCTTGCCATTCCGAAAGCCGGGCCTGTAGACGATGACGAAGTCAAAACGTGATAGGAACTCTGCCCACCTAGCCTGTCGCCGACTGAGGACCCGAGCCGTTTGAAAGTACTCCAGGTTCTTGTGATCCGTAAGAACTTGTACAGGATGTGCAGCACCTTCCAGGAAATGCCGCCACTCCTCAAACGAATCCACAATGGCCTTGAGTTCCTTGTCATGAATCTCGTAGTTGATCTCCGCCGACAGGAACTTACGAGAGTGAAAGCTACAGGATGAAGCAACTTGTCCTCTCCAACTTGCGATAGGACGGATCCTACTGCAAAATCCGAGGCATCTGCTTCAATGAAGAAAGGATGAGAAGGGTCAGGATGTGCTAAAATCGGAGCTGTCGTGAAAACGTCCTTGAGTGTTGTGAACGCGTGTTCCGCCTTGTCGGACCAAGAGAAAAGTCCTGTGCGCTTGGTGAGTTCTGTGAGTGGAAGTACACGCTTGGAGAAGTCCTGTATGAACCGCCTGTAGAAGTTTGCAAAGCCAAGGAAACATTGTACATCTCGTACCGACTTGGGCCTCTCCCACTCCACGATGGTCTTCACCTTGTGCATGTCCATGGAAACGCCAGCAGGAGAGACGATGTAGCCCAAGAACTCCACCGAATCCCTATCGAAAAAACACTTCTCCAACTTCGCGTACAGGCCATGCTCGCGAAGCCGCTCTAAAACTAGTCGTACATGCTTGTCATGTGCCGCCTGGTCCTTGGAGAAAATCAAGATGTCGTCGAGGTAGATCACCACAAACTGGTCCAAGAAGTCACGGAAAATGTCGTTCACCATGTGTTGGAAACAGCTGGGGCATTGGTAAGGCCGAAAGGCATTACCGTGTACTCAAAATGTCCATACCTTGTACGAAAGGCAGTCTTCCACTCATCGCCGGGACGAATCCGTACAAGGTTGTAGGCTCCTCGTAAGTCGATCTTCGTGAACACCTTTGCTCCTCGCAGCCGATCGAGAAGTTCCGGGATCAATGGCAACGGGTACCGATTCCGAATGGTGACTTGATTCAAACCCCTGTAGTCCACACCAAACGTAAACTCCCATCCTTCTTCTTGACAAAGAAGATAGGAGCTCCTGCAGGGGACTTTGAGTGACGAATGAAGCCGGATGCCAAGTTGTCCTCGATGTACTGACGAAGAACCTCCAACTCTGTGGGTGACAATGCATAAATCGGTCCGAATGGTGGAGTCTTTCCTTCCGCAAGATCAATAGGACAGTCGTAGGACCTGTGAACAGGAAGAACTGCAGCCTTGTGCTTGTCAAAAACGTCCTTAAAGTCGTGGTACTTGGATGGTAGGGAAGAAGGAGGAGAAGGAGAAGGAGAAGGAGAAAAAACAGGGGAGTCGGATACAGGAAAGGTAGAAGAGGACGTAGGAGTTACTTGAAAGGCAAAAAGGTGGAAGGGAGCAGGATCAGTGGCGAGTTCATGCATGGTAGTGGTAAGAACTCGGAGAGGAGAAGGAGGGAGCTGTGACTGAAAAAGAGGAAGGATCTTGGGGGATGGAACAGAGGGTAACAGAAAGAAGCAGGATTGGAAAAAACCTGTGTGGTGTTGATGAGTGTACAGGATTGGAAGAATCCTGTACAGGAGTCCGTGGTTGCGCAAGAGTGGAAGAAGCCTGCGAATGTGCTGACGAATCAACAGGAGGTGGATCCTGTTGAGGAGGAACCTTCGACACTGATACAGGATTGGAAGAACCCTGTACAGGACACCGCAAACTTACAGGAGGGGAGAGCCTGCGGATGTGCTGAGGAACTGCATGAGGTGAATCCTGTCGAGGAGGAGTCTTCAACACTGGTACAGGAACAGCACGGTCAATCCTGTAGCTTGTACTGCCTCAGATACTAAGGATGTATCCTGCACGCAGGAAGGTACAGGATTGATCCTAGAGTTGGAGAGGAAAACGTGAGCGTCCTAGACCTCCAGTCGATCTGCGGATTTGCAACAACGAACCATGGCATGCCCAAAATGATGGGAGTCGACCGAGTCTTGATCAAGTTGAAGGAAATTGAACAGTTGAATGTGCCATACCTGCAGGAGAGAGGTTCGGTAGCATGGGTAACTGCACCAGAAGCAATTAGACGCCCATCGGCCACCTCTACAGGAACTGCACGCTTCAACTTCACCACCGAAATGCCATGTTGAGTTGCAAACGTGTCATCCATGAAGCATGCATTTGCACCAGTGTCTAACAAGGCAAACTCCATGAGCTCTCGATTATTAAGATGAATGTGTACAGGAAACTTAAGTGAGGGATGGTATGAGCAGCACCAATGGAGCCTGCACCTACGTCCAACTTCGCGGCTCCTAGACGAAGTGGACATTGGAGTTTTCCGACTGAACTTCAGCTTCAACTTCACGCGTCTTGAAGTTCCTGGCTTTAATAGGACAATCTGCCACCTTGTGTCCTGCTCCACCACAATACAAGCACAGGTTCTCACTGCGACGACGTTGCTTCTCGGCAGCGGAAAGAGAGCCACGCTTGGATTTCTCAACCTCCATAGGAACTACTCCAGAAGGTGGTGCAGGAACATGTACCACAGCTGCAGGATTGGTTTGCAGGAACTGTTGACGGGATCTTTCCTGACGACGCTCGAACAAACGGTTGTCGCAACGAACAGCTTGTTGCATGATCTCCGCTAATGTTTGGGCATCCGGTAACGTAAGGAGAAGGTCCTTCACGTCGTCCCTCAACCCAAAACGGAAGTGTTCGATCAATGCAGTCTCGTCCCATGGAATGTTCGTGCAAAGTTGCTGAAATTCGGATGCATAGACGGAAGCTGGTCGGGATCCTTGAGTGAGCTTCCGTAACTTCGTGCATGCAGAACGGTACTTATCAGGATCTCCAAAACAGGCTTCAAAGGCAGCCACGAAACCTTCAAAGTCTTCCATCAATGGATCGTCACGCTCCAGCAAGGGGGCAACCCAAGCCCGTGGAGATCCACTTAGTAAGGATGCCAAAAGACCCACCTTTTGAGCATCAGTCGAGTAGCGCCGTGGTTGCATACGGATCAAGAGCCGGATCTGATTCAGGAAACCTTGGAAATCGGCACGATTACCACTGAACTTCTCTGGCATGCTAACCTTCGGCTCCGAAGAAAAGTTTGATGAAGAGGGAACCACCGATGCCTGGGAGAGAGCCTGCGCAGCAGCCTTGGAGGATGCATCAGCAGCTGCATGTGCCGCAGTGGTGGAACCTTGCAGGTCGGTGACCACTTGGCGCAAAGTGGCCAGCTCATGAAGTAGCATTTGGTGCTCGTGTTGAAAACGCTCAAAATCAGCCATGATCTAGGAAAGAAAAAAGGAGGAAAATGAAGGAAAGGAATCAAGAAAAAGGTAGCTGGAAAACGGAGAACTATGAAGCAGTTACTATCAAACTGTCAAGCCACGATCCAGGAACCAGGAAGGAACAGGATTCCAAGGACAGGAAGGCTTGACTCAGGAACAGGACCGAGAGCAGGACAGGAACTGGAATAGGAACAGGACGGATCTGGAGGACAGGATCAGGATAGGATCCGGGAGCAAGACAGGAAAGCACAGGATAGGATCCGGAGCAAACAGGAACAGGACAGGATCCGGAGCAGGACAGGATCCAGAACAGGACAGGAAATAGGAGCAGACAGGAACAGGAACAAGAAACAAGACAAGACAAGATTGATCGTAGTAAGACTGGTGTTGATAGTAACTGATTGTACAACAATTAGGTCGGAGCTTTTATGCTCACAACTCCAAGAGCTAATCTAGGCATGCATGCAAAAGTGGTTGCATGCATGCAAAAGTGATTGCATGCATGCAGAGGCTAAGATGAGTCCACATGTCCCTTATCCTCTAGGCATATCCTGTGGCATATCCTGTAGGAATATCCTGCAACCGAATCCTGTGTCCGGAATCCTGGTAGGAATATCCTGTAGGAAATCCTGCAACCCATATCCTGTATCCGGAATCCTGTAGGAAAGTCCTGCAACCCATGTCCTGTATCCGGAATCCTGTATTCTGTATCGGGTCGTGACCAATTGTACAACAATTAGGTCGGAACTTTTATACTCGCAACTCCAAGAGCTAATCTAGCTGGCTAAAATAATGTACCTTATCCTAGGATATCCTGTAAACATATCCTATAGGTATATCATGTAGGCATATCCTCTAAGTATATCTTGTAGGTATTATCTTGTAGGTATATTTGTATCCCGTATCATGTATCTTGATCATGTAAGTCGTATCTTGTAAGCATATCATGTATTTTATATTGGTCGTGACAACTATCATAGTTCTAACTTGGTGGGTTAACCACTTAAGCAAAGATTGTGGGATTGTCAACCCACCAAGTTAAAGATGTGGTGATTGTGAGATATGTCAACCTAGGTCATCATGATTAGGGGCCCTCTCATAAATACCAATTGGCCCTTTGCTTTGTTGACTTAAGGAGTGGTGAGTATCATAGTTCTAATTGGGGGCCCTTTTATAAATACCAATTGGCCCTTTGCCTTGTTGGCTTAAGGGGTGGTGAGTGTCATAGTTCTAACTTGATGGGTTAACCACCTAGGTAAAGATTGTGTGATATATGGGAAAAAAGACCCAAGTAGACTGGGTCATTATGACTAAGGGCTCTCTCATAAATATTAATTAGCCCTTTACCTTGTTGGCTTAAGGGAAGAGGGAAAGGTTGTGACAATGCTCATCTACCCCTTTAAACGTACTTAATCCCTTTAAACATACTTAGTGAGGACACGAGTGTGCATCATATGTGAACATGAGTATTCTGCTAAGCAAACTCCTTAAGACTAAGTTTGATTAACCCTAAGTACGTGACCAAGCAAATGAAAATGGGCCTAATTAATAATTATTAATAATTTTTATTATTTAATTAGCATTTATGAATAATTATATAATGTTTAATTATGAATATTCTTTAGAATAATCTATGTTTAATGAAAAATTGATAAAAATTAATTGTTAAAAATCCTTGATAAAAAGATAATTCTAAGGAATATATTAATTTTTTATTACTCTTACCATTAGAATTTATGCATTTTCTTACAGCCTTACCTTAGAGTTTTAACCCAAAGGGCTAACACGTGGCTACCATGTGGCCATTTGGTGTTAACACCCTATATGAGTAATGTTAAGTCTTCCAAAACAACCTTGAAAGTCTAACTTAGATGTTCAATTAGGTATAAGACTTAGGGTGGCCTCCCTAGATGATTACCTTTTGAACCCTAGAGGATAGCCCGAGTAAACCTTAAAATCCTGCCCAGAAGAACAAGCTCATGCCCTAACCTCACCAAGGAGATATGTCCCACATATACCCCATGATAGAGTTAATGCATTATCATGTATCCTTGAGAAATCACTCTCGTCCAAGAGTATAACCCCTTTAGGCAACAAGGGTACACGACTAACTCCTAAGGGTTTGAGTTGTCAAGTCAGATCTTAGTCTTAGGGCTATTACTTAGTGAGGGCATGAGTGTGCACTGTAAGTGAACACGAATGTTTTGCTAAGCAAACTCCTAAGGCTAACCTTAATTACATGACCTTGTGAGTGCCTTGCTAATGAGCTTAGGTTGTTCAACCATTAGATCCCAAGCAGAAGATGCCCCCTTTAGTCAAGTGTTAATAACACATCCAATTAGGAGACCTAACCTCCCTTGAGCAAATTCCCAAAGTTTAGCACCTTAATGTGAACACAAGCATGCCTACTTGTTAAAGTATCCAACCCTTTGACATTGAGCCCATGAGACAACCTCAAAGGGCATGCCTCAAACATTGTACTATGTGCCATTCAGCCTAGTGTCACATTATTTCCCAAGATGTGGGCTATCATACCATAGCCCCTTAGATTCAAGAGTTACTCCATGTGCCATGAATGTGGTTCACAAAGGCCAACTCTAGAACCCTTCTATGAACCCTTAGGAACTTGGTAAAGAAAAACCTATCATATAAGATCCCATACCCACAATTGAATAAGAACATAGATGTGTCGTGCTTAGATGTGAGTGCTATACTTAGCTTAACATGGAGGGGGAGGTTAGAAATATGCCTCAACCTCTGACATTTGAAACATACAATGGGAGGTCTTGTCAGATTGTATGTTTCAAATATTAAGAGTAGGTTACCCGAAGGTGGGATGTATTCCTATTGTTTGAAAGTTGAGGTGACACAATAAAGGTTATACCTTAACGATACAAACTAGAACTTGCATCAATAAAAAAATAACGAGCTCAGTTATGAACCCAAGAACTTTCACTACATATACTACTTAATATATGTGACATAGAGCCCCCGCCCCCCCTTTGTTTTCATGTTTTTAAAGTGGGTTAATACATAATCTCATTCCCAATGGGAATATACTTGGTGAGTTTAAGCTATTGACCCATCAACCCCTAAACCCTAACCCAAGTGTGGAACTAGGTTAACCCTAGGGTTAGATCACCAACATGCCGAACTCACTATAACCGGAACAAAAAATTTAGGGTAAGAGTTTTCTAAAAGGTAGGTTCTAGCTTTGCCTAAAATTTCCTGCAAATACCTAATGACACTCGGCCAAACCATCACTAAATACCCAAGTGCACTAAGCGGGCGTGTTTCTTACTACATATATAAAACTTGTCAACTAAGTAACAATAGTCAATGTCCAAAATAAAGAGGATTCATAATAAAAAATATGACACTTACCCAATGTGACATTTTTATTATTTCACAATGTTCAAAGTCTTTTTTTTTTCATTAAGAAAACCATATTTTATGGAGGCCTTCATTGCTCATGTCATAAATCAAAACTATGTAATTTTTACCACATCATTTATTAGGATAACTTCAAGTCAATAACTTCACCTATTTAAAGTAGTTATGTACTGGTATTAAATAAGGACGACAATCATTAGCTTTTGTTGATCTTTATATTAATAAAAAAATTCATTAAGGTTTTTGGATGCCCTATTATAGTTCTTACTATGACTTTTACTTTTATTTTGGAGTTCATTGTTTTTATTTACTAAACTATGTTGATAAGCCCTAGATGTAATGGAAAATAGCCCTACTTAGTGCACTTAGGTGTATAGGGCTAGTCTGGTTAGTTGTCCCTAATACCTCAATAAACTCTAGGCAAATGTAGCATTACCTTTTTTAAAAACTTTTACCTTTGTTTTTATGTCTTGGTTGGGTTATTGATTAATTTTGATAAGTTAGCATGTCGAATATGAGTAAAAACATCCTTAAGGTTGATTTAAACCCATGCCCTAAACCCCTTAGGTTAGGTTTTAGGGATTGATGGGTTGTTAAATTAAAAACTCACCAAGTATATTCCTATTGAGAATGTTATTTCGTGCTTGCCCACTTTACAAAATAGGAAAACTAGGGGGGTTCTGTCACATATAACTAGGTAACATATTGTCAAATTACATGCAATTATTGAAAAACATCATTTAAATGCTCAACCTTATCAAACATCTTCTTAAAATAATTAAATAAACATGTGTTATCCTACTAAATTTTTAATGTTAGTCCATTATATCACTTGAGAGCTACCCTCTTTAAATATGTGAAAAATTTCTAAAGTGATTAAACCAACCTAATAACAAACAATCACATGAAAATAATTTTTAAAAAAGTTCGTAGACAAACTCTTAAGTTTATAAAATCAAAGAAAAATGAAGATGAAATAAAAGATGACATGCCATCAATGAGTTCACTCTAAAAAGCTTGGTACAATTACAGAACATAAAAAGCTATTTCATATCCACAACCATGAGAAAAAGAAATAAATTATAAAATAAAATGTAAAGAGAAGTGTGCATCTATTTAATTTCTTCATCAACAAAAGTTGATATAATTATATCTTTAAATATGATATAATTGTAAGACTTGAAAATGATATACTTAAAATGATATAAATGTAAAGACTTAATATATCTTTAAATATAATAAAATTGTAAGACTCAATATGCTTTATTCCCATAAACCATGCTTATATGTAATAGAATTTGTCTAATTGAAAATGTGTAAATTAAAAACCTCTTTAAATTAAATTGAGACGGTGGTCTTAACATCAAGCAATTAAAAACCTTCTCAAATTTTAAAACAAAATACTATTGCATAGTTCCAAAGGGTTTTTGAATTGAATTTCCTTACATATGATATATAACATAAATAAAAATGACCAAATGAATGACACATGGGCAATGGAAAAAGTCTTATGCTTCAATTGATGTGTTTTTATAGCCTTGTCTCGTTCTTCATGTTGTAGAGCATTATGACAAAGATGAAGCTTTACAAGCCAGAAGGTCTCAAGCGAGTCAAGCATCATAAGGGCATCAAACGGCATGATCTTGGGTTCTTCAATGTTGTCATCCTCATTACAAGTTCGGTGCTTGTGGCATGATTGTTGGCTTGCAGATGGTCTTCAATAATGTCATTAACGCTTAATATGTATGCCATGACATACTCTTTTGGATACTTTAGAATATCATTGACGGTCCATTAGGATTCTCATAGCCAAGTTCGCAAATTTGAGACTCCAACTTCTTGGTGACCTTGTTATCAACCAGTACCTCATTAATAACCTCCTATGCACCCAACACCTCAAAGCAAATCTTATAGTGATGAAAACAATTGTTGATTGTTTCTGATTTGACATTAGAACCCTAGCTTGAAACAATTATGCATATTGTTTGGAGATCATTGATCTTCTACATGCTTTAACATTGTCTTCAAGATGATGAAGGAGGAGGCGATTGAACCGCTTGTGGAGTATGCCTTGAAATTCATGATGATTCCAACATCACAAAGCTAAATCTTTGATGTGGTGTTTGTTGTATTCTACAATTGAACATGATTCAACATGTTCATTAGTGAAATGTGAGCACTTCAGTTGTCCAAGCTCAAAAAAACCTTTCATTTTGCCATGTAGCAATCAAAGGCTTTGAGCCACTTGACAAAGATCACTGGCTCCACTAAATGCACTTGAGATTGTTTTGGTTAACGTTATTGAAACATTCAGGTTCTTGTATGTGCCAATGACCCACATGGGTTGTTTGTTTGTCCCATCCCTGCTACAACACACAACGACCATGAATCCATGATACATCTTTGTTCTGCTTGCACCCTTTGGGCTACTTTGTCACTAGAGAGTTATTAGCTTGCATTCCAATGGTAACATTCATTAAATGTCCATTGACAAGATCAATCAAGAGCCTAGCTCCCTTGCATATAATAAAAAGCCCAATCTTATCCATGTGGTAAACATCACTCCATTCAAACTTGTCTAATGTCTCTCGAATTGTTGGGAGAGCTTTATTAATGATGGTCATGTCAATTGAATTGCTTTCTATACAAACATAGTGAATCTTTGAAAGCCTCAAGCCATTTGTTAGAAAACTTAAATGGCTCATGTCTTGGGTAGAGACGGTCAAGGAAAGTTGATAGTCTCCTTTAGAAAGTCTCCACTCATGTTGACACAATCTTAGTTTTTTACAAACCATTGAAAAAGTGCTGACTCCATCTCTTGATACTTCACCATCCTCTTCCTTTTGGCTTGCAAGTTTGCATTAAGCTCTATGGAGTGTTTGAGAGTGTTAGTGATTATGTTAGCCATTTTATGAAATCATTGTGCATGAGAGTGGGATTCTTTTTTTTTTTTGCTCACATATTGCAATGCAAACCTTGTAGTTTGTGTGTGTCCACAATGTGTCAAAATGGTTGTGTGTAATTATGGGGAGTGAGCCTAACTTGTTAGATGAAAATTCATTAATATATGTGGATTGGTCTATATTTATTCTACATTCATTAATATATGCCAACTTCCATATTAAAAGCTGTTTAATTTAAATTCTAACCCCCAATTCAATATATTTAATTTAGATAGGTTCTATCATATAAGTTTCTATGCATATTAGTACACATGCTCACTGTTGATGGGCTTAATAATAGTTAACCAATTGTTATCATTAACCTGGTAAGTTTATTCCTAATTTAAACCCTTAATATCCTTAAGTTTATCCTCAAGCTTTTAGGTTTACTCATGCCAACCTAGCTATTATATTTAACCTGGTGAGTTTATACCTTTAAACTAGTTGTTATCCTTAATCTAGTGAATTTATCCTTATTAAGTTGGATCTTTAACTCAATTATAATTTTTAAGCTTAACTTTTTAATAACCTTTAATTCAATTTGTGTTACTCATAAAATATTATGATGTATAATAAAAACATAATTTATTTTTATTATTTTAATCTATGTGGCACATATGTGATAGCCAAATAATAGGGATGGCTATTGGGATAACACTTGTGTATCAAGATTAATTAATTTTTATATTGTTTTAGTTTTTAATGAAAAGCATATACAAGTGAGGCGATGAAAAAATACACAAGGTCATCTTATTTTATAAAAAAAACATTAACAAACACATATTAATGTGGATAATATGCATAATTTTTAATAGTTTACCATGTATTATTAAAAATGACATGAGTGATTAATAAAACATGCACAATGTTATATTTATATACATACATGTATAACATTACTTTACATATGTATGTGTATAGAAATCTATATATTTATATGTAGAAAGAAAGAAATAAAGAGTTAAAGAAAAAAGGATTTCCTTATAAATATAATTAATAAACAATTAAAATTAAATAATTCTTTATGTATAAATAGACATATATATATATGTGTGTGTGTACACAACTATATAATTATATATGTATATAATATATATATATAATATCACATATAGAGTATGCAATAACTAAAAGATCTTTCTCTCTACACATTCACATGTTTGTCTATAATATATAAGTATGTGTATATATTGTCATATATAGAGAGAGAGAGAAAGACAGACACTAATAAATTATAATCAATGATTTTATATAAGAAAATAATAATGAAGTGATTAAAGATTAGGAATTTAACATATCTTTTTAATTAAACATTTTGAGTAGGTGCACCTTTATATTATGTTAACATACATGCACAATAATCCTGTTTAGTAACTCGTTAAATAAAAATTGTGCATTAATAATTTTTTTTATTCAATTAACCATGTAGTGGAAAAGTATAATGGTAGTAATAATTAATTACATGGTATTATTTTAATTTCCAAGGCCACATAATCACCTGCTAGTAAGACGATGGTAGTTAATCAAAAGATTTAAGATAGCCATTAATGAAAAAATTAGGATGTTCATTAACGAGGCGTTTGTGACAAACAAATTAATAAATTATTATATAAGATTGTATAAGTTTTGATGCCACGTTTATATACGCGACGACACATGGAGTCTAGGTCACTATCGACCTGTCACTATGCATGACACATATATACTTTACCAAATAAATTAAATTAATATTAATTGTATAATCACTATGAAAACTTAGTATAATAAATCATTAAAAGAATTAAATTGTAATTTAAAAAGATTACCTATCCACGTCATCTTCCAACATTGTTAAGCCCCGCAAAACTTAACATGATCACATTTGGAGCGTAGTAAACACAACATTTAAATAAAACATGAATGAATATAAGTCAATCCTCTGTATAGTCGTAGGGTCTCATAATGATGGATCGTGAACAGGATCAAGCTCGGACATTATACGCTTCCAAATTCGGGACCGCGCACATGAAAAGGTACGCAGATCACCAACATTCAATCCAATTGTGCAATGCGAGGAAGAATTTGTGAGAGAGAGGAAGGAAACAGGTCGAGCAACAGTAATGGTTTAGGAATAAGTGCTTATGGATCCAATACAAGCGGGAGTGTCCCTCATACAGGGAGCCCAAGTCCTTTTACAAGGCGTAGCAGCACTGTCAAGAGCATCCAGGGACCAAAAACAGGCACCTCTCAAGCTTTCAGAGGTTCAAGATACATTGAATGCTCTCCAACAACTCCACGACTCTCTGTACAAAACTACCGCAATAAGTTGCACCATTCTCTGCTCAATTCCCAGCTCCAAAGCTTCGAGAACCTCATAACAAACTTTGAAGTCCAGGTGTGTGTGTGTGTGTGCGCGCGTGTGCGTGTGTGGTGTTATACACATTTGTATACATATAACAGGTGAGCAGGGCAAAGGACGCTGGTAATGAGGAGGAAAAAGCAGCAAAGTGAAGTATTTACATGTAGTTATGAATGCTGTTGTTGGGGATGAACTCGTGGATATTGTTAAAGCCATGGAGACACAGCTTGTTGAATGGATCCAGAATAATAGCAAGGCATCTATTGGAAAGACTTTCGAGAAAACAGCCAAGAAACTTAACTACTTACCTCAAAGTCCAGCCACAGGTAATGCGGCTTGTGTGTTGTGCTGTGTCTTTGTTGGCTCCTACATATAAGCTGCACGTATACACATACATGATGGATACGTGGAGAATAGGGAGACACAGTAGATATAAACACACATTATATCGTGTGTGTGTACTGTATATGATGTATTAAAAACACTTGTCAGGCTGGATATAGACCGATAGCAAAGGCAACAATGATACGAGAAATGTTGGAAGATCCCTCCTGTTCAAAAGTGGTACTTATTCATGGACTGTCTGGAATGGGCAAGTCTGGACTTGCAAGACATGTTGCTGCAGATCCACCCAAGAAATTCAACCATGGTGCGGTTGATCTTGTTTCTCGGACAAGGTGTGTGTGTGTGTGTGGTGTGTGTGTGTTTGTCTCTTTGTGAACAAAGTGTGAACTCTGCTAAATAGGTTGCAGTAGATATGCAGCGAGAGATGAGTATCATTCAAGGTTAGCGGCGAAGTTTAGTCAGCTTCTGAGGGTTTTGGGCCGTAAGAAGAATGAAGTGGATGGTTTAACCTTGGAAGATGCTTGTCAGATGCTTCAAGAGACTTTAGTTGGAAGGAACATCCTCATGGTGCTTGATGATGTGTGGGAGTCAGATATAATCGCCAAGTAAGTTACTTATATATGGTGTGTTGTGTGTGTAAATATAAATATGCGGTGTTTTACAGGTTTACAAGGCTATATGATAACGATTGTAGATACATTGCAACAACTAGAAATCAATCAGTTTATGAGATAACTGAGGCTGAAAAGGTTGAGATTTGTAAGGAGGATGTGCAGGACTTAGCAAAGTTATACTAATGCAACATAGTCAGCTGACTGAAGAAGAACTACCAGTAAGAACTCTCTCTCTCTCTCTCTCTCTCTCTCTCTCTCTCTCTCTCTCTCTCTCCTCTCTATATATATATATATATATATATATATATATATTGTGTATTTAATACACATTCTCACGCAGGATGCAGCTGAGTTACTCATACAGAGATGTGGATACCATCCTTTGACGCTGGCAGTAATAGGCAAAGCGCTACGTAAAGAAACACGACCGGAGCAATGGGAGAAAGCCATTGAAGATTTAAGCACATACGCATCACAAGCACCTGTCCCTGTTCACTACCTCAATGAGAAAGAGGTCGAAAGCACCGCTACAGTGTTTGGCTCTTTTGATTACAGTTTGAACTCCATGGTACGCACATGAGTATGTCTATATGCACACACACACCACATGATTTATATATGTATATAACTTATTATGCCAGGTTCCACATGCAAGAGAGCTTTTTTATCTTTTGCTGCTCTATGTTGGAATGGTCCGATACCAGAACCTTGTCTCGAGGCTATATGGTTCTCACTTGAACAAAACACCACATTTCGACTTGCATTGGTAGATTATCCGAAGGTATTTATATCTATGATCTCTCTCTCTCTCTCTCTAACACACGCGCACACACACACACACATATATAATTTATCTAACATACATTATATGCACTGTTTGAAGGTTCACTTGTGGAGCGAGGCTCTGATAACTTTTACAGAGTCCACGACATGGTGGCTCTATACTTAGAGACTAAAATTGATGAAGCAGCGCAAATGATTCTTAAACACTCTAAAGTTGAAGCTCAAGCAGCCCTTGTACCGTGGTTGTACCATTTTGGGCACCGCAGAATACATCGTATGACTGAGGAAATACTAGTAGACTTCTTCTGGAGGAATGACGAAGACTTACCTGCTACTGTCCTGTGGAACATTGTTGATGTATTATCAACTAGTAGTACCATGTCAGAGCTCGAGGCGGTATGATACTGCGTGTGTTTTATTTATGCGTCTCTCTCTCTCTCTCATATGTATGTATGTCTCTGGCGTTGCATATGATACATATTTATGCTTGTATGTGTATTACATCAGTAGGCGTATATTATTCTTATAGTTGTATGTGTTTATGTAGGCTCGGTTAATTTCAGCAGGATTATTGGGCCTGAGCTTGCAAGATTGTTTCTAGTTGGGTCTGAAGATCTTCATGCAGCCGTTGCCAGATGTATGGCCAACTGCTTCAGAAACTGTGACTACGAAAAGCACACTGTGGCGCTTGTACAGGCAGGAGCCCCTGAGAAACTTGGCGGACTTGTCCGAACTTACGACCGGTACATCTATATAAGTACATTTTCTCAATATCCACTTATATATAAGTTTGGCAGCTATGTTCAGAGAGACGCAGCACTAGCACTTGCGAGGATTGCCGAGTTTCGGCAAGACTATACACGAAGTGAGGAGGTGCTTAAGGATGTTCCTCTTAAGGAGCTTTTAGAGTTACTGGATCCTAATGCTGATGAAGAGACACAGTACTCTGTTATTGATTCTTTGATTACACTTGCCAAGGCCGGTGAAGAAGCTGCCGTCGGGCAGGTATGTATGTGTGTGTGTGTGTGTGCGCGCGTGTGTAACTTGACATGTGTTAGATATTCCTGGCTGGTGCTGGTGAGAAACTGGAACAAATGCTCGTGGAAGGCTCTGAAGTAACTCAGCAGCGGGCAGTAGTGGCATTGAAATCGTTCAGTGAGTATGGAGGAGGGATTACAATACAAAGCTTTCTTCGTTCAGGCATCCTGGAGAGACTCCCTTGGCAGATGAGGCTCACACTGCAGAGGCTGGCAGAGTCAGTAAACTCCTTCAAGTATCGAACATATGCGCCTCCAAAGCGGCACGTTGTGTTCGAACAAGTATGCATGTTAAAGGATGGAACTGAAGAAGAGCAGCTCTATGCACTGCAAGAACTCGCACCTGTTATTGACAGAGCTGGTGCGGATCCCCAGACACTGGATACTGTGCTCACCACCAATCTCATTGAAGTGCTTGCTTCTAAGCTCGGTGACTGCACAAACCCAACACGTGCATCTACCCATCGAAATCACTATCGAGTGAAAACTGTAAGTCACAGGTGTGTGTGTGTCTGTGAGAGAGAGAGAGAGAGAGGGAGAGAGAGAGACGAACATGTGACCTGTTGTTTTAGAGCAAGATGGCAAGCATAGAGTCGGAGGCGTGCATTGCATTAGCAAGCTGAGTTCAGGGGGCCACGATGCATCAAGCTAATGGTGAAGATGAGAGTTTTAGAGAATCTGGTGCAAATGATGACGTCTTCTTCTTCAAACGAGCTTGCATATTCGACGCTCCATAGCTTGTTGTTCACTGGAAGGCGTATAGTGACTGAGCAACTCCTGAGGAGCAATTTGGTGGACAGGATTATGTCAGTTCTAGACAGTGGTATGGAAATGGGCCTGTATTGTGTACAGGACCTTGTGGAAGTGGGCGGGAAG
This sequence comes from Selaginella tamariscina, assembly GCA_003024785.1. Taxonomy (NCBI): domain Eukaryota; kingdom Viridiplantae; phylum Streptophyta; class Lycopodiopsida; order Selaginellales; family Selaginellaceae; genus Selaginella; species Selaginella tamariscina. Next base: position 125,328 of record PUQB01000027.1, read on the forward strand.
GAGTGCATTGAGAGGCTTCTTGCCTTACATGTGGTTGATAAACTTGCAGCTTTGGAGTCTAGAGGTGTTTACAGGGATGCAGTTTATGAATTCGGGAGGCTGGCTCGCAAATGCAGCGGATTGTCTGCACAGGAACACCGTGTGATTAACCAGCAGATTCTGAGGCAAGCAAGAGCGGTGTACAAGGATCCAAAACAGATTAGTAAGATAAGTAGCTTGCTTTGAGAGCGTGGCGAAGGATCTGGCTCTGGTTCTGGTTCTTCTAAAAGGAGGAGCTCTTTCAGTGCTAGTACAAGTCGCTCAGTTTGAGTTTGGGATAATTGTATACTAACTTAATTAAATGAATTTATAAGCATTTAGAAGATATAAAATAAAAAGACGTTCAAGTTAATGCATTTCATATATATACATGATTTCGTATATATGTTTTTTCATAGTTTTTAATATTTATTAAGTAATTACCATTAATATAAAAGGGAATATTTACTTAAACTTTTGTAAACCAAAATCGAAAACATATACATTTTTTCTGACTTAAAAAGCTTAAACTATCGTTATTTTATCTAATTGGTCTGCAAATAATAAAATACATTAATACTAAAACAATGCATATAAGATATAATTATTATAAGTTATGTCAATTACTATTGAATTATTTTATTTATTATTTGGAGTTAATGACATGTATTATTTAAAATTCTTTATTATTACATCTATTATTAAAATTCTTTATTATTACCCAGTTTTGAGAGACAATCTCACCGCAACGGTAGAGCATGCTTCCAGCTCAGAGTGGACCGCTTATCCGGTGAGTTTAAGCTGACCATGGTAAAGCAAGATACTGCAGTCTGCTACGTGTACAGGACTGTAACCAAGTCATGGTTTGATTTTCGCAACGGCTTTCGAGGGAGGTCAGACGAACATGTGTATAACCCTTACCATTGGAGCTACCATGGTCGAGATTATATTGCTGGCCTCATATGCTATATGTGCAATGCCAAAGACTACACAGTTTGGACAGTGACTGACAATAAGATGGTGGTGGCCTCGTCCGATTATGTAGGTTTTTCATACATTTCGTTTGTCCTAAGTGCAGAAGGGAGAATTGTCACCTTCGTTGGATCAGACGGGTGTGCACGAATTTACAACTTAGTTTCTAATGTCTGGTTTCGCATCATGAGTGACTTCAACTACAGATTAGCAGTTGTTTACCATCCCTCACTCATCAAACCTTGCCAAAGGGAAGCGTTACAGCTATCAACTTTGTTAAATTAGTTTAGTAAATTCATTTTCAATTTGTGTGGTTCATGAAACGATACAATATTATTTTATTAGATTATTAGCATTACACCAACAAAGCTTCATCGTTTATAACTTAAACTTAGTTGTCACAAGGACAACGTTTTTGGAATATAGAAAAATTATATAGGTCTTAGGAGACTCTAAATATATATTGAGCCTAAATACATAAGAAGAATACATGTACGCTAGTAGTATCTTGTACATGTGTATCGTTCAAAGATGTAGTCTCATACTGTATTTTTTGATATAGTGGGTCATACATGCATAGAGTCACCACCCATGTTTCGTTATACATGTGTATATATTGCATGTAGTAGACACACACATGTATATCATAGTGTATGTAACTTTACACTGTCATTCCCTTTCTGAATGGTGTACATATGTTTTAGTAAATTTCTAATCACAACTTACTTCATTCAAATCATGTGAATAATTTTGTCTCTGTGAGATAAACATAAATTATAATGGGTATACCTGAGGACTAACCCTTTTAAGTACTTAGTAAAGACTAAGTCACTTGTGTAATAAACCACTGGCTAAATTAGGCTTCATCAACTTGGAAAATGTACCCATACGTACTCACCTCAGCATACTCTGGTGAGGCTTTATGTTGTACATTATATACATATTGTTGATGGACATAAACCTGATCAAGATGTTATATAGACTTTACATGTAAAAGAGTGTTAAGTCCACATCTTAATTTTTTCTTAACACATGTAAATTTAATGGTAACCCAACTCACTAGGTAGTTTCAGTAATTTAATTTGAACTACTAATTTGGCATTTGAAATCCCCATTAGCATTAAAAAATGTGTTAATTAATATTTTTAAATGCCAAATTAGTATCTTAGTTTCAAATCATATTCATTAATATTTTAAATAAAAGATACCAATTGAGTTTTGAATACCTAGTATATGTGCAAATTTTAAACACCGTAAATATTTTTATACTTAAGTTCACATATTTGAAGATCAAGTGCATAACACCCTTTTTAACACAACATGTGATTTTTAATTAAAAAGTATATAAAAAAACAATGGTTGAATTTCAAACTAACCATATAAAAAAATTAGATTGGTTTTTGTTAAAATATCATATGTATATTACCATATCATATATATACACCAATATACATATATACATTCACATGTACAACATATATGTTTACACTATATATTACATATATAACTTTTTATATATAAATATATGAATATAAACACAGACATTTAAGCATTTTTTTTTTACCTACAAAATGCATTCAACACTATGTTTGTAAATTATTAGTTTTTATAAGATGATCAAAGTGTTTATTTATGTCATATATATAACATATAATCATATAATATAAATCTAATAAATATATTAAAATGCATATCATTTTGATATATTAAAATGATATACATTTTAATATATATAGTAGATTTATATATCTATATAAGAGAATATATATACATGTAAATAAATTATATATTATATAAACATATTTAAATTGAATATTTTGCAAAGAAGTGTTTATTTTACTTTTTTGACCCTTTCTTAAAATTTGAGTAGAAAAAAAAAAAAAAAAACAGAGAGATATATCACACCTAGAGTCGTAATGAAACTCCATGGCTAACATATAATAACAATTTCACAAAATTATCTTCTTTGTAATAGTTGAATCTCTTAATTTTTAATTGAACAATGAAAATCCAAAATCTATCTATGGATAGTATAGATTAACTAATTGCTAATCAACAAAATTTTAAGTTCAAATAAATATATAACATTTAATTAAATGGTGAAGATCCAAAACTTAGTATAAATTAATTAACTACTAATTAAAAAATTCTAAATTCAAATAAATTATGTAAAAGTTATATGAACTTAATATGATCTATTAAGAATGCTAATTTATCATTGTTTTTGTCACATGTCCAATGGAGTTATAATATGTATAAAGAAACACACATATATATTTGTTGTTATGTAAGAGATTATACACTTTAAAACATATTTATATGTTTGTATATATAATTCATTAAAGAATAAAATACTTATATTATATATAATATATTGTACCCTTGATATGTTAACACACTCACATATATATACACACATACATACATATGTTGTTATTTATAAAATTACGCACTTAAAACATATTCATATATTTATATGTATATGTGTATGTATGTATATAATAGAGAGAGAAAGAGAACATATGTTGTTATGTATGGGATTTACACTTAAAACATATTCATGTATTTTGTGTGTGTGTGTGTATATACATAATATCATAACCTATGATAATGTTGATACACACACAATATACATACATACATACATACACATACACACACTATATATGAGATTACACACTTAAAACATATTCATATATACATATATACATATCATTAAAGAATATAAATACTTATAAAATTATTATATATATATATATACTAGTGCCTATTATATATATAATATGGTACTCTTGATATATATAATTCACTCTCCCCATTTACTACATATCCCATTATAAGTGTTGTCAAAAAAATACATTCTAGATAAACATATTTTTGAACACTTAATGTGTTTCTGGCATGCATATGCTCTTTTTCACACTCATACACATTGTTCTTTAGGTTGTCCACACCAACAAGCCTCATCACTGCCTTGTTTTTGAAATGATTATGGCCGAATGAAATACTTAAAAAAATACTTGTAAAAGTAGTAAACTCAAGAACAGTCAGCCTAGCAATGTACTTTTGAATGTTTGCCACTTTAGGTTTTTCAAAGTTGTGACTCTTGTTTATGTGAGGCGAATAATCTATATACTTAATTGCTTCTGACCTCTTAATAAGTGAATCTGTAGGTATATAAGAACTGCCTCAGAAGTAAATACATACTTGATAAACACCATTGACAATATAAATTTTAGTGTGACATCGTCCATGCCTCCCAAACAAGAGGATGTGTTTATATTAATAGGAGCACAAGGCTCGGACTTCATTGCATACTTTAGCAGGTACAAGGACCATGTAGAGTTTGTGATTTTATGAATATTTATGTGCATATTTCATTAATTTAGCATGGTATTGAATAACATTCCTGTATTTATTGTGTTGCTATAGTATTCTCACTTATTTGTGTTCTTGTTCAAATTTGCTTTAATAAAACATACAGTTTAAATAAAAAACCATACTTGTATGGTTATTGAAAACACAACTGCCCTCACAACATTTATGCATATGCAACAAGAAGATTTTTACATATGTCCTTTATAATATATTAAATTTAGTACATATTATAAATATATAATGGTTTCTATCAATTGTATACATATGCACATACAGCTATGTGTATGAGAAAAATTAATACCTTGCTTGCAAAAGCAATTGTGAAGCCTTACAAATTCTTTTATAAAAATTTGCATCTCCAATGACCCTTTATGATCAACCATTAACTATATTAATTATATTAAAAATTATATTAATTATAAATATAAAATTCACTTTTCAATCAAAACCATATGAAAAAAACACATATAAAATAAATCTTGTGAACACTAGTAAGATTTGTCAAAAGCAATGTGATCTTTGAAAATTCTTTAATGAAATGCCTATAAAAGTTAGTAAAACTTAAAATAGTATACATCACACATAGATTTGAGTTATTATCAATCTTGATTAATAATAGTTTATACCTTAGTTGCATTCATGGATTGGTGATATGATGTAACATAAGAACTTGATTGTGTCACAATTAATAAAACACTTCTCTAATTTTGCATATATATTATGTTTATGAAGCTTTTACAAAACAAATTAATATACTCATCATATTAAATAAACCACCACAAGGTATTCTCAAAAAATATCATGTGTTAGAAAATGGTAAAACCAAAAAGCATCACAGTGTACTTAAAATGCATGTATTTAATATGAAAATTTATAAACTAATCAAATGCAAACCAAGTTGTAAACCCCTTATAAATTAATTTTAATGACACATGTGTTCCTTGTAACTGTTTTTAAAAACTTTGAAATCAAAGGCAAAAGATATATATTTTTATTGTAATTCTTATTCAACTCTCTGTAATTAACAACCAAATATATACTTTATCTTTTTTCTTAAAAAAGAAAATATAAACACTAGTAAGAAACTTTAAATGTTAAATAAATCATAATGCTAAGTTTTATTTTACATATTTATGCAAAAATTTTAACTTTATTAAAGATAAAACATATATTTCGTTAAATAAATATATCTTTTCATTTCAAGGTCTTTGAGACAATCATAAATTTATTAAAAAGAAAGAGTGGTAACTTTATTCTTGTGATATTTTGGTGTGAAGGTTTATAATAGGAGCTAGACCAAAATAATAAGAGAAAAGGTACAAAGCAAAAATCTCATATTGTTAATATAAATTGCACAACACTAGGCATATGGGATAAATATTTAAATGGTTGCAAAAACAAGTGCAAAAGCAAGTCTATATTTTGTGCTTAATTTTGTTTTTAAATGTTATAACATATGGGATAATGCTTAAATGGTTGTAAAAACAAGTGCAAAGCAAGTTTATATTTGTGCTTAATTTTTAATTTTATACTTAATTTTGTTCTTAAAAGTTATAGTTAAAAACAAAACTAGTGAAGTTGAGAAACACAAAGAAACTATATAAGTTGAATTTGAAAAAAATGAAGGCACTAACGAGAGAAAAATAAATAGTTTGAGTCTTTTGATTGGACAGGAGAAGAGAGTTAAGAAGCTTTCATTATAAAAGTTACATATATACCTATGTGCCATATTTTCAATTTAAATGTGGTTGTGAGATCAAGTGATACAAACCTGTGTAATTTAAATGAGGAAGAAATAACTTTTTTGATGTTGATAAACTTAAAGAATAAGAAGTTTAAGTAAATTATAATATAAGAATGCATTCCATAAAGTCTAGTACTCATGAATTGTAATGGTATGGGTGATTAGAAATGTCACTAGATTCTATGTCTTTTGTTGATAAATAAATAACATGGTTTAAAAAACATATTAGAAATACCTAATTAACAAACACAAATAAGACATAACCCTTTTTAATAACTTAGAGTGTTATAATTTGGTATTGTAATTGTGAGTGTCATTCTCATTATGCATTTTGATGTATATTTTATGGGCATCATTTTTTTTGTATTTGTTAATTGCATATTTTGAATAAGTACTTTTTATGTATGTTTTAAATATATAATTCTTTGTATTTGTTAATCACATATTTTTGAATTTAAGTACTTCTTATGTATTTTTGAAGTGTATAGTTTACTTTTATTTGTTATAATCCCAAATCATGACTTAAAGTTACATATATGTTGTTGCATAATCCAGACTACTTAATATGTATCTTTTTGGGTCCTTGTATATGTAGCCACATTTAAAACACGTGTGAGTGTGTGTGTGTGTGTGTGTGTGTGTGTGTGAGAGAGAGAGAGAGAGAGTAATGTGCATTTCTTCGGTGAATTAGCACTTGCATGCGTGGTAGTAACTTTGTAATTCCTGCAGGATGGTGAAATGTAATATCTATTTCCACTGGTGGATACCCTATTACATTTAACAAGGACCTATATAGCTTCGGAGCTTACCATGCAGTGGAGAGAGGCATATCTTTTGTGGCCTCTGCAGGCAATAATGGACCTGCTCCGCAAACAGTTACAAATTCAGCACCCTGGATAATTCACAATAGGAGCTAGCACAACTGACAGATTCTTGTAAGTGATATACTAAGACATATGAAACATGTGTGTGTGTGTGCGTTAATATACATTTGCAGAAATGAGACAGATACCTTACAATCCTACCTCTTGCTGCCGAGTTTTCATCCAGGGGAACCTAACACGATAAATATAATAAGATTACATATAACTAATTAGTTTCATGCAGCCCGATGTGACGGCTCCTGGAGTTCAAATATTAGCAGCTTATCCTTCAAATATTCCATTGTTTAGGAATGGCTCTGTTTATACCAAACTTTACAATAATTTCCGGGACTCCATGTCATGCCTCAATGTAGCTGGAAAGCTGCTTATGTCGTGTGTGTGTGTGTGTGAGAGGAGAGAGAGAGGAGTACATAACACACTTATATACTCACTTGCAAATTGCAGCAACTACTACTGATAATACAAAGAACACCATAAAGGACGAAGCTACTGCAATGCGGGATAGTGCATTTGTAATAGGTTCTGGAGAGATCCAACCAACGAAGGCCGTTGATCCGGGACTAATATACGATATAGAACCGCAGGAATACATAACTTACCTGTGTGCAGTTGGATATACTTCAGGTGTTATCCAGAACATAACTGGTAACCCTGGAATGCAATGCCCAGACGATGCTGCAATGTTAATCTTAACTACCCTTCATCAGTAAACCGGTTGGATACAATGTTTCACACACAGTGGTACGCACAGTAACGAATGTGGGAGATGCGCAGTCTTCTTACAGTGTGAACATTGAAACTCCTACTGAGACTGAAGTTATATTGCAGTAAGCCCTCAGATGCTCGTATTTACTGGGTTTGGACAAGAGCAAAAGCTACACAGTAACTGTGCGGCTTTGGGTAGGTATATTTCAGGCCAATGGGCCTTCTCTTCTTTGACGTTTAGCGATGGGAAGCACCAGGTTAGGAGTCCCATTGCAGTGCCATTATAAATATGCACCACGAATTGTTTTTGAATTAAGCTAATATTGTTGTTATGGAACTGTGTGTGAACAAAAAGGCTTGTCAAATGTATACATATGAGAAAGTGAGAAATCTCTCTCTGTCTCTCCTAACAGATGCATGCATAACACACTTGTTGTATATATGTGAGAATGTATATGTTAAACATCTAAATTGGACTAATGATATACATCCACAGTATAAATATATATCTTTTGATTTCATCTGCATAAAATAACAATAATTATTTAAATTACGTTTATCTAGAAGACATCGATTCTTGTAAATTCACTTGAATTCTGTAAGCAACATCGAAGGGTCAAAACCTGCAGGTGGTGTAAGCTGACTTTCATGTTCAATTTCCAGCATTGCAACTTAGAGATTATTCTCTCCACTTGTCCAAATTCAAACTTGTTAGTCTTCCCACACATGAAATCTAAATGCATATTCCAAGGTTCAATGCCACATAGATTCAGAGTTCATCTTTTCCATGGCTACCAACCCAAGTTCATAGAACGACTTGGAGTGTGTTTGGTTGTGCCTATACCCTTCACATCCATACCATTGTATCATACTTAGTGCCTCCACTGGCGTCCATCCCTTAATATAGCAATTATCAATTGTGCCTAGGTGGACAAGAATTCTTACACGCCCTTGCAAGCATTCCAGGTGTGAGGATCAACTTTTTCAGTTGGGGTGAAAGAAACCGCAACGTTGAGCTTGTAGGGAAGGTCATGAACAAGACCTTCCATAATCTGCCACCCACCGTCTGTTTAGTGGGACGGAGTGCACTAAGAACAAAAAGAGATTGCAAGGGATAATGGAATTAGTTCGAAGATGGAGCACGCAATTATCGTGGATGATCTTTCACATGTATTCTCTGCAGAGAGTGAGCATCATCTCCCACTTGTCACAAAAAGAAGAGTCCATTAATATTATGCTTTATGAGATTGTGCAGTCTAATAAGCTTGTGAGGGCATTGGGTATACTCCTGGTCAATCCAGTTATCTAAAGGCAGATGTTAGGAAACTTTTTTAATTTATATTTTATTATATTTAATACATTTATAATTAATTTGTATTTTAATAATTTATTTTAAAATTTTTATTTTTTAATTTTGAAATTTATGAAGCTTTTAATAAAATATAAAACTTTTAAGGATATATATATATATAATGTAATTTTGTATATTTTCCTTTATAGTAATCCTTTACGCTTTATTAAATATTCTATAAAGGGTCTAGCAAGATTTTTTGGACTGGAGCTGATCAGAGATGTCCGAGGGAATCTACTGAGGAAGTGGCTTCATACCTGTGATGCTATGAAGGAATTCAATATTCTAAGGACTAGATTACATATAGGTTAGTATAATGGATACTGAATAGGAACATAAAGAACATAACTACTTCAAAAACTAGAGTTTTTTTTATGTTTATTTTCTCTTCATCCAGTGATGTGTGTGTGTGTGTGTGGTTGTTGACTTTTATTATAATACAATTTAGCTGTAAAAGTATTTAATTATTAACTTAAATTATTGTTTAAAATAAATTGAAACACGTGCTTTGCATATGTTATAATTAATATATAAGTTTGTGAATATTTATTTTTTCAAGATTTTATTGTTCATTTTCAGGTGATTAATAATGTAAAAAATATGAATATATAACTTATGTGAACAGTTTTTAGAGATACTGTATGTCTTAACCATGGGTTTACAGACTGACGATTAAGAAGACCATAGTGGTGAACAATGCAGATATTATAATTGTTATTATTATCAATGTAGTATTTTTTATATAGATATGTCCCATCCTTAATCAACTGTCATTATTACTAATACGAATTTCATCGAATTGTATATTTTGCATTATGTCTTTCTCATCGTAATATCGCACTTTGCAAAAAACAAAATTAAGAAGAAATAAATGAGTCTGTAGATTGTTCAACTTATATAAAACAAGATCTTTTTTATTTGCTGAATATATAAAAGAATTATTTGCTTAAGAGCATATTCTTAAAATACTATGAAATATTTTGAATATTCAAAAATATTATTTTAAACCCTAGAACTCATTTTGTATAATGACATGACTATTACAAGTTTATAATACGTAAACGCACCAATAAGCAACAATGCTACAACAAATCCAATTGTGATAAATGTGGGGTGCTGCACTGTTACGGTTTGTAGCTATCTTACTCAGAATGTGTCTATGCACAATATCAACATGAAGTGTATGCCTGTATACATAGTTAGGCTCTATATGTGTGCGTGCATCTATATCTAGTCACAATATATAACGGATGTGTCTGATTGTCTCTATGTATGTGTGTATGTGGTGTATGCGACAGATTATATATATATATATATATAATATATAAGAGAGAGAGAGAGAGAGAGAGAGAGAGAGAGAGAGGATATTCGAGATTGATGTATATTGCATACAAAGAGTACATATGTATAGATAAAATTAATTAATATTTATAGTTAGCAATGTTCTCACGTCAAACTGTTACTTAAAAAAGTAATATATCCTGTGGATACTTATGTTACACTAAAAATATCTTGTTCTTATACACTTCTCACGCACACACACAAATCCTCTTGCCACGTGTATATATTCTGCACAAAAGTGATAAACCCTACTCGGTATATTCATCGGTCGTCAATCTTGCTCTTTAAAATATACTTGGGACGCAACCGGAGACCAGCATTGCATACACGAAGGTGCGTGCATTAACCTAAGATATTCTTATATTTAATAAAATGGTTGCATGTGTTTTAAAAGATTTCTTTTTCTTTTCACACACACACACACACACACACACATAATATAATGCTTTACAGGCTCACGGACACAAGCCAACTAAAATAACTACTGCAAAAATACTTAATGAGAATACATCGTGCTGTTTACAAGTGGTATCAGTATGTATATAAAACCTCTGGCAACTTAGAAGTATTAAATTAAGAAATAAACATTCTGTATGCATTATCACGTCTGTAATTTATCATGCCAATGAAATAATAATCTCTCTCTTCTTTTCTTTTTCCAAGTTCTACATCTATCAACATCTGAAAGATATATAATGTGTGTATGTATGCATGATTTGGATTATGTGTACCCACACAAGAGACTGACAGAGATCCTTGAAGCTCAGAACTCTGTCATGTATTACACGCAATACCAGGTTCTTATCATCTCTCTCTCTCTCTCAATTACCGTTTACCGATTTTCACACACACACCACACACAAGTTTAGGCAAGCAGTAGAAGTTAACCAATCGTTAACAAAAAAAAATATTTAACACACATCTCACTATATTATGCATGTGTGCACACAATACAAACACTGCATTATGTATGATGTGTGCGCACACATATGCAGGGCCAGCTCAACTTCATCCATGTTTCAGTAAGATGAACAATGAAGGCATCTGCCATCGAGGCAGAACACTTTGCTACACTTTTGAAATCATGTAACGATTTGGAGCACGGGAAAAGAATACATACACAAATCCTGGGAAGCTCACAATGCCGAGGAGACCGTCTTCTGCTCAACCTGTGCATTGGAATGTACGGCAGATGCGGAGGAGTCCAGGAAGCCGAGTCGACATTCGCAGCCATACCGGAGCCCAACTCTTTCTCATGGAACATCATGCTGCAGGCATATGCCCAGAACGGGCATCTCCACCAGGCAAGGGAAACCTTCAACAATATGCCTGTTAAGCACCTGACCTCCTGGAATGTACTTATCACGGCATACGCCCAGAACGGACATATCAGTGAAGCTAACGAGCTCTTCGATCAAATGCCCCTACAAGACGTTGTCTCCTGGACAGCAATGCTTCAAGCGTATTACCTGTCCGGGCACCTGGAGGAAGCTGGTAAGATATATGAGATAATGCCCGAGAGAAACGTTATAACTGGGACCATAATGATCCAGGCATACGGAGAGAACTCGTGTGTAGACGAAGCCGAGAGTGTGTTCGTAGAGATTCCAGAGAGGAACCTCATGTCATGGACTTCGATGCTAGCTGCATATGCCCAGAACGGGCTTCTACACAGGACCAAAGCGACATTCGAAGCAATGCCTGAACACGATGTAGTCCTCTGACATCAATGCTGAGGGCGTACACGCAAGGGGGAGATCTCGAGCAAGCTAGGGCTCTGTTTGTTTCTATGCCTGGTCAGGATGTGGTGTGCCAGACTGTGATGATACAAGGTTATGCATGGAATGGACAGGTACGGGAGGCAGAGTTAATCTTCCAGGAGATGCGCGTTCATAACATGGTTTCATGCACGGTATTGCTCGAGGCATACGCCCAACATGGAGACCTGGAGAAGCTCAAGTCCATGTTCGATGCAATACCATATAGAGACCCGGTATCTTGGACACTCCTTGTGGCTGCTTATGCACAGAGAAGCATGTGTGAAGAAGCTAGAAGCTTGTTCGACCGGATGCCGGTACAGAATCTCGTGCTGGCGACTGAGATGCTGCAGATGTAATCTCACATCGGTCTGATACACGAGGCTAAGGCTATGTTCGATGGTATGCTCCTGAAGAGACGTATTTGCGTGGAACTCCATGCTTGGTACATATGCACGATGTTGCTACCTCGAACAAGTGCAAGAGCTCTTCAACCAGATGCCCGAACGGGACACGGTCTCTTGGAACATTACATTAGGCGCGTATGCCCAACGAGGGTGTGTGTATGAGGCGTGCAGGTTGTTTCTGGAAATGCCCGATAGGGACTGCATCTCGTGGACAATCTTGATTGCACTCTACGGCCGGAAAGGAACAGGGAGAGACACGTACAGTTGTTTCATTCTCTGAATCTAGAAGGCTTCCAGGAGCTGGACGAGGTCACGCTGGTGTGTTGTGAGTGTGTTGAGCGGGAGTGGGCATGCGGGAATGTTTAGCAGAGGTTTTGAATTGTTCCGGTCGATGATGTCCGACTTCGGTGTGGTATCTGTTGTGGGCATAGATACTGTCGTCTGGTTGATATACTCGGTCGCTCTGGGCAGCTAAAGGAGGCTGAGGCGCTCATACAGTGTATGCCTTTCAAGGCTGATGCAGCTACGTGGGGAGCGTTGCTGGGGGGTGTGGGATCCACAGGGACGTGGGGCGGGGATGAAGCGCTGAAGCTCAACCCGGATGGAGATGGCATCGGATGCTTCTTGCAAATCTATATGGGCTGTTGGTCGGAAGCAGGACATGATCAGGCTCAGGAACTATGTTAAAAGAAGAGCCAGTTTTGAATTTGCAAAGAGCGTCCACGACGGTCAATAAACAGGTACTTATACTTGATTTTCTTTAGAAAATCTGTACTTAAATAAAATTTACAAAAAAAAAAATAGAGAAAAAACAATATTTACATATCCCGCGTGGTCATACTCTCTTAAGGTTAAGGATTGAGTATTCCTATATTGAGTATATATACATGCATATATTAGTATGTCTAATTAAGGTTAGGAACGGTCTGAAGTTTGATGAAAATACACTTAACAAAATAGATAACAAATGAAGAAACAAAATACATGCACACACGTATTTACTTAAGTCTTCATCTGTGCCATTTACTTCCAGTGACAACTGATCACTCACTGTAAGTAGTTAACATTATTCCATAGTTGCTTACCTGTACAATATTCCTTATATACTTATAGATTTATATACGAAGATAAATCTATTGTACCAAGAGCTTGCTAAATTGTTAAACATGTTGGCCAATCTTACTCTGTCACAATCAGATTTACCGCACGAAAGTTCCTGTTCAAAACAGATATATAAAATGCTTCTTCAGTGCCCACATTTAGTTCGAAATGTAGCAAACCACGAATAACATCTCCTGGACATAATATGCTGATGTGTGGAACGCCTAGATAACATTTCCACACTTAGTAAGTCTCCACGTGTGTGTGTGCACGTATGTGTCAACAAATCCAGCTTGGAGAGGACCAACGGAAACAAGAGTAAGTATTTCAGTGGCTCGAAGATCGGTATGGGGCAAATTGATGCCGCATGGAACCATACATATGATGCCTTGAATTGCAAACAGATTAAAATTTTAAACACACACATACAACATGAAATCTTTCAATACTGTTTTCAAGTATATTTAAATTCACTAGAAAATTTTAGACTGCACTTTGGAAGACCGGCTCTAACTTGGGAAAAGAGATACAACATGGTATGTGGAATAGCTGCAAGATTACATTACTTACATATGAAGGAGAGAGTGGTACAAAGGGGTATAAAGCCCAACAACATTATGCTGGATGATAACTTCAATCCGAGGATCGGGGATTTCGGACTCTCTAGGACCACTGCCGCCAGCGGCCAAACGAGTCAGATCGCGGGCACATTTGGTTACATTGCAAGGACTTACAAACCAGGTTCTCTCTCTCTCATATATACTTTGACAGCTTTGGAGCAGGCAGTTTTGTTTAGAGATGATATATGCACAGACAAGCCAGAGCATGGGTTCAAAACAGTGTCTAGTGGCCACCATCTTGGTAGGGGATGCTGAAACATCTTCTCAAGTGTCTGAGACATTGGTTTGATCTACTAAACAACTGATAATTGTTTCATTTTGAATAATTATTATTGATGACAGAGTACACATGATGTTTATACTGAGCACGAGCCTCCCGGTAAAACTCATTCACTTTCAGTCTCTCTCTCCTACGTGGCAGAGATGACTGGGCCACCCTCTCTGCCATTTCTTTTCTTTCTAGCTGTTTCTTTTTCCCATCTTTCCAGGAGTCTTTCTTTCTCTTCTCGGGCAAGGTGTTTTTGTAAGGCCCTTTTAGAAAGTCCCAGCCGCACATGCACGTATTTTCAACTGAAATTACAAGGCACTTTCAACAAACAAGGCATTGTCATTATTTTGATTTGTATGAGAAAATTCAATTCTTATTAAGTGTAAGCTTCTCACTCAATGAGCTTTTGTGTTTTCTCTTCTTAAGATTAGGAAAAGAAGTGACTGCTACATCCACATTAGAACTTGGAACTTTCCTTTTTTAGTGATTCTCTCAACCAATGGTTTGGCTCTTTTTAAAGAAGAACCAAATCCATCATAACGTTGTGTAAACTCAGCTGTTGGATGAAGGATTTCCAACTGTTTCCCTTTGAATGCTTCTAGCTTTTGCCGTGCCATTCGTATGTTCCCAAGAACCATGGTTATAAATGCTTCTTCATCTGGGGTACTATTTAGCAACTCCATCATCTCTTCTTGTAAGTTTGCCTTTGTAGTTTTTGGCAAAGAATAAACTTGTGTGCTAGCTACAGGAATTTCTATGCTACCTCAGGTTCTGCATATGACATTTTAGTTCCTAAAAAATAATAAAATAGTCAAACATAAAGAACCTACATATAATTAGAAAATATTAAAATACTGGTCGACTATGTTAAATCAATTGCCTCAAAATCAATTTGAGATAAAAATGGCTTTTCCTTCTCAAGCTCCGGTGCCACGAACGCATGTGTTGTTGCTGCTGCATGAATAGCACTTTTGCTTGGTGTTTACAAAAGTTACCTTTGCTTGCCCATGGGCAATCACAGCATGTTGAGAACTCGCAGTCACTCCTAAACTAAACAAGGTAAGTGGTGGAGCTTGTTGATGACTGAATGTAGGCTTTCCTAGGATCAACTTCGTCAAATCTCAACGTCATTTGGTATTGTGATGCTTTTAGTGTTGCACTATCGATTAGTTTCTCAAATTCATGGTTCCGAATGAAGCCATGATCCTTGCAAAATGATGTAAACCAATATCTTGCATGCACCTTTGTGGTAAGTTGGTGAAGTGCCCAATCCATCTGCGATTCCGTGCATATTTCTTCTCTGATGAAAGTATAGCTTTCATATTTGCATGAAATGCCTCGATTGAGCTATTTGTTTCCTTGTTTGCATGTGGGAAGTTGGGCTGCCAAAACCCACATAACACATATATATATATATATATATAATAAAAACTTAATTATTAATAAATACTTACCAAACTTATTTTTCCATTCGTCCTGGAAATACTTAATAAAATTTTTCAGCCTTGAAATCCTCTTAAATTGTGTAATCAATTGGCTGATCTCGATATGCATCTCCTTTATATCATGAAAATTGTGATGGATGTTGTGGTACATGATTTCTCCTAAACGTTTCCATATCTCCATTCTAGTATCCCAAATTTGACTTTTCGAATAAGATGCTTAAGCCAATTTCTTCTTACGTGCCAAATGCATATAAGATCTTACAATCAAATGTAGCTCTGTTAAAAGTAAAAGTAAGAAATTAATAAATAAAAAAATAAAAATCAAATTTACTTACTATATAGCGTTTATCTCAGCTTCTGCATCATCAATCATGATCGGTTCGGTTTCCAACATGGTTTCTCTAAAAGAACTCTTTCTTTCAAAGCTTTCATCCATAGTTTCATATGCTCTCCTTTCTCACTAGCTGTGAAAATCCAGGCCACTGGAATGCCATTACCGTGATTATCAAATGCTAACACTGTATATAATGGAAACTATAAACTCAAAGTTATTAAACCAATTTAAATTTAAAAAAATAATGTTTACCTTATAACGATTAGTTCCAAATGTTGCATCAATACTTAGCAAAGTGTTGTGTCCAAGATCGGTCATTTTCTTTAGTTGCCAAGTTGTTTGAACACCAATAGTAAAAGGGTCTGTCTGATAGAAGAAAACCTTCTCTGGATTTGTTGTCCAAATTCGAACACTTTGTGCATCATTTTCATGTTGTCGATACGTACAGAGCGCATACTTACGATACAGATTGTTGATGTCCTGCTTTGTCATAAAATCATCTCTCTCTGAAGTATCTCCTGCTAACTTACTCCTTTGTACCATCTCTATATGTTGATTATAAATCTGATCTGAGTAAAGTCTTGTTGGATCATGTGGATCACCCAATGTCGAATCACAGAAGAGAGCTTTTGAGGAAAGAGTGATTTTCCTCCAGCTGTAGGATCAAATTGACCATGACAAGGAACTCCATCCTTATCAGAATGCTCTCTGTGATGGTAAGTAATCTGCACATAAGCAGGCCACTTATAAAACTGTTTAATAGAGAAATTGCAAAGGCAGCCGCTTATTAAAACTCTACGCGGTCTTTTTTTAAGTCCAGAGGTTGATGCAGTATGAAGTGGCTTAGAAGAGTGTCGTGAATCTTCTTTACCATATTCACACCAATATCTATAAATTAAACAAATCAATAACCTAATATATATTAAAAAAGAATTAAAAAAACAAACCGTATCATCAATAAAAAGCTTGTGGACTTTGGTCGTTTCAAAGTTCGTTCATTTTTCCTATGTAGAGCTTGCCAAAATTGAACACCTTCACCTCTTAAGCTCTCACCAACTAAAAACTTATCTAATCTTTATAGTGAATATAAGTAATTGGTGCAACTGTTTCATTAGAAATTAACCTATTCCAGTCAATATCAATAGCTGAAAAAGAATCAGATCTTGAAAACTCTTGAACTTCATCAATCCATGGTGGCACCTACATCAATCAAAATTAATAAAAAAAAACATGTTACAAACATGAAAATGTACCTCTGTTGGTTCATGCGCAGGCTTGTTTTTGGCTTGCCCAGGCATTTGGGCACATGTCGCTTCCATTTTTCTGGTTGTAGGCTTCAAACATTCTTTTACAAAGTAAAGAAGAAGCTGGAGAAGGGAGGGGAGCCAATAGTACCTGGATCAGCTGAAACATGTGCGTGCATTGCAAGGGGGCTGGCCGCTGGAGCGCTAAACCTGTTAGCTTTAACATGTGGGGATTACCCCTAAACCTATATTGTGTGCCCTGCCCAGAAGGAAAGAGAAAGAGAGCTGGATGGGAAGAAAGAAACAACTAGAAATAAAAGAAATGGCAGAGGGGTGCCCAGTCATCTCTGCCACGTAGAGAGAGAGAGACTGAAAGTGAATGAGCACGATGTCACGTAATTAAAAAATGACACTAAGATGTGGGGAGGTACTAACTATGACTTAAGAATTTTCAAAATGCAACATAGAGAGTGCCTTTCTGAGGCAGTTTTTGATTAAGTGATGTCGCAATATCTGGGAGAGTCGAGCATGTCACAGGAGGATCCATTTGGGTGCTTGCCCATGCTTCACACTGCCTGTACATTCCAGCCAGTGAGCAGCTAAAGATGAAGATCAAGCAGGCCTTGGAGAGAACACAGGAATCCGAAATGCTTTCAAGGACTCGTCTCGTCATGATTGCATATGCCCTCAAGTTTCTCAACAGACAGGATGAAGCTGCTGCAAGGTTTGAAGAGGTTGCAGAGGTCGGTCAAGGAGCTGGATTCTTAGGATTACAAATGATTGGACAGATGGAGAAAGCTGTATTGGCTCTAGATCAGGTAAAGAGAGAGGATATTAATGTAGAGCTCGAGATTTCAAAGCTTGAAAGCTGCAAATCTGAGTTTGAGAGAATCCTCTGCCTTGCCAAGGAGTACCCAGAAGTTCTACAGGATGATTATGTTCGATTACATATAGTGGACAGAGCAAAGAATGTACTCGGTAAGTCTCTATCAATGGGTCTTAATTGACATTAATTATTTGAAAAATGCAGATGAGGTTCATACTGAGCTTGCAAAGCTCTACGTCCGTTTGGGTCTGGAAACCATGGACGACAAGTACATTGCACAGGCTGAGGAGCATCTGAAGCTTTGCATCGAGTGTGGTGGAGGATGTGCTGGATACTTTAATCTTGGTAGCTTTTACTTTGGGAGAGAGAACTACAAAGATGGTATTCGGGCACTCTGTGATGCTGCAAAGCTGGCTAGAGAAGCTAAAAAATACGATCTTGAAAAGAGGTGTTGGGGTGGCGTCCTCAGCAAGGTATACCTCTTGGAGTTCCAGGATCAAGTACAAGCTGCCAAGTGCATGATGTCAAGCTTGAAGTCTGAGCTGAATGACCCAGAGATGCAGACCGACCGTCTTTGGGACACACAGGTCTGTCTCTCTGGGTGCATACGGTCTATGCATCGTCCGAACATGGCGGCTAATATGCTGGTCGCTACGCCTCCAAAGGATAAGTTCACTGGGTCACAGACGCTAGCAGTTGCTTCTGCACATTACGTTTTAGCAAGTGCACTCTTGCTGGAGTCTCATGCCATACCTAGTGAACTTCGCAAAGCTTTTGAGCACATAGAGAAGGCCGTTGCTTTGTTACGTGGAGAAGGAATCGAGGAAAAGAAGCTTCTTTTCCAGTGTCTCTCAGTAAAAGCAACCATTCACAGTGCTCTTCATGAGCACGAAGAGGCTGTGAAGGCATTCCAACAATGCAGCTCTGTAGCTCTAACTGAGACTGAAAAGGTGGAGTGCAACATGAACATTTGTATACAGGTAGGTCACTTTGACTTGCCAAGATCTGCCACAATGCTGCATCGGCTTGCAAATGAGAATGCAGGTTTGCTAGAAAATGAGTGGAGTCTCAAGAGTCGAGTGCTTGTTGCCCTTGGAGAAGCTTGGATGGGAGTGGGGAGCTTCCGTTTAGCGGCGGAGAATCTGGAATTTGCAAAGAAAATCTATGAAGACCATGAGGATGACATTACATATAGTCCCGAGGCAGCAGCCTTCACATACAAACGCCTCTGCACTGCTTATGAGTTCAGTGGACAAGTCTTTGCAGCATTTAACTTGGCAGCAAATTCAATTCGTTCCTTGGCAGTAAGTACCGAGAAGGTAGTCTCAATGAGTACCGCCAACTTCTCCACCTCGATTTTGCCAACCTTTATAATTCAGTTGCTCATAGAGAAGCATGCAAGGACACACTAAAACAGTTGTTAGCTTATCAGGAGGAAGTCAGGGATGGGAGACTCAAACGCGAAGTATATTTGGCGCTGGCAACTGCAAACCTAAACTCGAAGGCTTACGATGAGGCGCTAGAAATGTTTGAACGTGTGGAGGAATTGATGTCTGGAGATAGCAGAGATGTTGGAGATGCAGATGTACATCTGGGCCGGGCTGCTGCTTACGCAGGCAAGGCCAGGGACGCTGGACTGCACAGAAAGGACGATAATGAAATGCATTTCAATAAACTAGCACTTTGCGAATTTGAACAAGGATTGGAGGTACTCACAAGGAAATGGAAAACGGGCCAAGGATTAAACGCAAGCCAAATAAGTCAAGCGTGCCTGGGGCAGGCAGTCGTTCTCTTGAACATGGGAAACTACAGTGAGGCTGCTTCCAAGCTCGAAAATGCCATGAAACTAGCACACCGGGAGCTGGATCCTGTCTCCAGTTCGTACTTGACGTATCTTCAAGCGACAATCTTTATGAAACAAATGAGATATGGAGATGCATATAGGGACGCTCGACAAGCAGTTGTTTCATTGATGGATTACCAAAAGAGCCTGCAAAATCTGGACCAGTTCTGGATAACAACGCTTGATGGACTGCTAAAAATGCACTTCAAGCTTTTGCAAGAGCTGTTGACAAATGAAGTGAGACTTGTTGAAGCACTGGTGTGGGCAGAGAGAAGCCGCACGAGGCTGTTTTTCCACCTTGCAGGGCAGCAGGAGAGTGCAGATGCGTTTGATGACGATGACTGTGAAGCCATGGACTGCATTGTGGGAGCCATGAAAGCTTTAGGTGAACGCACGGTGGCAGTAGAGTACAGCTATGATCAGCATTCTTTGTATATTTATGTTGTGCAGCATTCTCCTGCGGGACTTCGCGTGAGTTTTTCATTTGAGCATCCAGTGAACTTCTTCAATGCCAAGGAGATTAAAATGTTGCGCATGGGTGAAAGTCTGGAAGCTCTCATCAGGAGAACGAGAGCCAGAATCCAGGACAATGAGAGTAAGGCAAAAACGGGACTGGGTCTCTTATACAGGCTGCTCGTAAAACCTGTATGGGACTTTATTGAGCCACACGACACCGTGGTGTTTGTACCTGATGGGATCTTGGCACTTATTCCATTCTCTGCACTTTACGACGAGGAGGAAGACAAGTTCCTGGTGCAAAAGAAGAAAGTGGGGGTTGTCCCTTCTCTTCGAGTACTGAGAAGATGCTTGATGCAAGAGGATACATTTAACAAGCAGTTGCCTAATATCCAAGGTAAAGCTTTTGTTGCTGGCGACCCTGAGCCAATGGGTCTCAAGCAGTTCCACTTCCACATGCCAGGGAAGAAGCTGAGGGGATTGCAGAACTGCTCGGTGTCAAACCCGTAGTTGGATCCAGCTTGAGCAAGGAGGTAGTGACCCAAGCTTTGTCAACTTGTAGCGGTGTAGTTGTGTTAGCAACTCATGGAGTGGTAACCAAGGTTTATCCTCACGGTGCTCTCGTGATGAGAGGAGAAGAACAGCCTGGTGACGTTGACAAGGTTGTGTCTGCAACAAGGTTCGGTGATATAAAGCTCGCTCTGCAAGAAATGGCCATTTGCAACAACCAGGTTTTAACAGCCAAAGAGATTGAAGAGCTCAACGGTGGCATCCAAGCTGGACTAGTGGTTCTAAGTGCATGCCAAACGGGAGATGGCGAGGTTTCTAGTGAAGGTTTTGGCCTGGGACGTTCAGTGCTGCAAGCAGGCGCGGCATGTGTAATAGTCACACTTTGGAAGGTTCATGACCGCGCTTCCAAGGAGCTTATGACTGGTAAGTACATATTAATATCTCCTTTCCATTTTATATATTGCTGGTGTCACACAGGAATGTTCAAAGAGTTAAAAAACAAAGGAAACAGTATTGTCGCCGCCTTGAGACTGTCCATGTTAGACCTTATTGAATCTAAATATCCCATAAAATGTGGGCAGCTGCTGTCGCATTTGGCTCACCAACTCTACGCTTGCAATATGAGCAGCATGATGATACCTTACTAGTATCCTCTCCAAGGAAACTCCCTAAACAACTCCCAAGTGAGCACTTATATGAAGGCCACAAACATCCACTGCAACTCATCAAGCACCCATACGAGGGCCTTGATGAATACTTCTATGGATGTGATATTTGTCAAGGGGTGGGAAGAGGATGGGCCTATCATTGCAAGATATGTAGCTCCACCATAAAGGTAAATATTTGCGATGTGTTCAATATGTGGTTTTAACTCTTGCATGAGCAGAAGGGGCAAATGGAGCGTGCAGGCTTTGATGCACATCCTGCTTGTATATTTGGTCACAGTGGGAGCGAACTTATCAATCTTTCCCTCGTCTTCACTATACACCAGCATCCACCTCTGCGCTGCCACCCACTTACGATGGCATACATTCTCAAGATTAAGTACGTACTCTCTCCTGCATAATATCTTGAATTCATAACTGGTAAACTCCTCGACGTGGCTTTATATCCACCGTTCAAAATCAGATGCGATTAAGAATTCACTTATGTGTGCACGTATCGCAGTAGGTTTTTATAGCCGTGGGATTGATTTTAATCTAGACCATTCATTTTGTATATAAGTTATAATGAATATATACACATTTCTATATTCTGATATCTCACGACTTATAAATTAATTATCTATTTACTTATATATACTCACTTAATTGAATGCTGTTGTATAAATAAAGCTAAAGCCGTGTCCAAATACCTTCTGCGTTACTCACAACTTGGCATTCCAGAATGGACATCTCTATAGCCGTGATTGAGCAAAGCTTCAAGCTCATCAAGCGAATCAAGGACACCATTGGGGAACTGAAATCTGTGCCAAAGAATCTGGATGATCTACGGCAACAGGTAAGTCGGGTAGAGAGTATACTTGAAAACTTGGAATCGGCAAGTGAAACTGTGAAGATCAGTATCGGATCTACTGTGCAAGAACTTAACATTGCACTGTCTGCGGCTGATCAAGAGATTCAAAAATACATTTCTAAAGATCGTCGGAACGTCGGTGAAGGAGTGAAAGCATTCTTTGGTCAAGGTGCTGCAAAGCAAAACAAACATGTTGGGGAAATTGCACAACAGATCCACAAGCTCTCCGATATCCTGGATAAACAAGTCAATGTGCAAACACTGGTTACAGTCAGCGGTTCAACTCAGAAAGGACATGTAGAGAAGCCCCAAATCGTCAAGAACCTGGATGAACTCTATGTAAAGACAATGGAGGAGGAAATCTGCAAGATATCATTAGAAGGTAACCATACCATATCGAATGTGGAAATTCCGCAGGACGATCATCCTGTCACAAGGAAAGCTCGAGAAGGAGGTTATGAAATCCATAACTACACGAAAGTCAGGTTCGAGATCAACGTTGACGAAAACTTCTTCTTTTATGTCGTCAATTACGACAACGCCACTGGACAAATTCCTGAACTGTTTCATCCCAACTATACTTCTGCAAACCATAGTCTTAGCAGGTACACCATTGAGTTTATTGCTGCCGTTGAGTTTAATGTTATGCTCTCAGTAACAATATACGTCATTTTCCGGATCAAGTGACATACAAGCGAGATCCGTCATGTTTTGTGATCGAAAGAACAGAGCCTACGTCTACGGAGGGATATCAGATGCAAACAGTGTACTTTGTTCTGTCACCGAAAAAAATGCATGAAGGTGAGAGAGAGTTTCTCTGTACATTCCTGATTCTCCTCTTAAATGTGTACGCAGATATCCCTCCTAGGCAGTTGACAATCGAAGGTATTGCAAAGAAGATCAAACTAGAAGCCGAAGAGGAGGAACCAGACATTATAGTGAGGAGGTTTGTGTTCGATGTAAAGCCCGTGAAAGCAACAGCATAATTGATTGATTACTGGACACACCCTGTATGTATTGTGAGAGCACAATGTTTATTTACATTCTTGCACTCTTGCAAAAGTGAGATGACACGATACTATATAGATTGACTAATTAAATAGTTTTGAAGAAGTAAATATAAAACACGGTGTATGCATGCGTATTTTGAGATATCTACTGCATAACAACAATAATGTAGCAAACAGAGTGTGAGGAATGTTTTCCATGTGTAGCCATGGAGCTCTTCATGACGATGGACTACGTTGCTGCACTCTCAAGGCTTTAGTCAATGAGAAACGCTTGGACTGTTTGAATCTACACAGACAAGCCAGAGCGTATGGGTTCGAAACAGACTGTTCAGTGACAATCAACTTGGTAGAAATGTATATTAATTGCGGGAGTAATAAGTTGTTGTGAAAGCATGCACAGGGGAACAACTATAACAAAGGGGACAGCCATTCACAGGAAAGCAAGAGAATGTGGATATGATGCAGACCTCTTTGTGGGAACAGCATAGCATAAATGTTTACCAATTGTGGAGTATGCAACGAGCACAAGATTTTTTCAGCAGAGTCGTATATCGGGACGTGGTTTCATATACGAATCTCATCATGGGATACGTTGTGCGTGGGTAAAGCTCAGTAGCTATGCATTTGCTCATGAGCATGGAGTGTTGTGTCACTTATGTAGCGGCGTCTGGGAGTTTATCTACATTAAACACTGGTAAGTTATTACACACGCACATATGTAAGCGTGGGCTTGACGAACACCAATGGGTAGCGAATTCTTTGGTGGATTTCTATGTAAAATTGTGTACGGAACAAGTATATAATGTGATGCATTCACGAGATAAGCTTAGCTGGAGAGCTTAATAGCAGGATATATTAATTTATTGAATACTATGCATATGTATTGATAGCATTATGTATGTGCGGATTCCTACAGCGTGTAGCCACGCAGGCATGGTTGAAGAAGCTAAGAAACACTAAGAATCCATGTCTATATATGGTATTAACCCAGGAATACTCAATCCTTAACCTTAAGAGAGTATGACCACGCGGGATTCAACACCAGACGTTATTTAAATGTAAATATTGATTCTTTCTCTATTTTTTTTTGTTAAATTTTATTTAAGTACAGATTTTCTAAAGAAAATCAAGTATAAGTACCTGTTTATTGACCGTCGTGGACGCTCTTTGCAAATTCAAAACTGGCTCTTCTTTTAACATAGTTCCTGAGCCTGATCATGTCCTGCTTCCGACCAACAGCTCCATATAGATTTGCAAGAAGCATCCGGATGCCATCTCCATCCGGGTTGAGCTTCAGCGCTTCATCCGCTGCACGTTCCCCACGCTCCACGTCCCTGTGAATCCCACACCCCCCAGCAACGCTCCCCACGTAGCCGCATCAGCCTTGAAAGGCATACACTGTATGAGCGCCTCAGCCTCGTTTAGCTGCCCAGAGCGACCGAGTATATCAACCACACAGTTGTAGTGCTCCACAACAGGTACCACACCGAAGTCCGACACCATCGACCGGAACAATTCAAAACCTCTGCTAAACATTCCCGCATGCCCACTCCCGCTCAACACACTCACAAACACACTCACCAGTGTGACCTCGTCCAGCTCCTGGAAGCCTTCTAGATTCAGAGAATGAAACAACTGTACCGTGTCTCTCCCTGTTCCTTTCCGGCCGTAGAGTGCAATCAAGATTGTCCACGAGATGCAGTCCCTATCGGGCATTTCCAGAAACAACCTGCACGCCTCATACACACACCCTCGTTGGGCATACGCGCCGAATGTAATGTTCCAAGAGACCGTGTCCCGTTCGGGCATCTGGTTGAAGAGCTCTTGCACTTGTTCGAGGTAGCCACATCGTGCATATGTACCAAGCATGGAGTTCCACGCAAATACGTCTCTCAGGAGCATACCATCGAACATAGCCTTAGCCTCGTGTATCAGACCGATGTGAGAGTACATCTGCAGCATCTCAGTCGCCAGCACGAGATTCTGTACCGGCATCCGGTCGAACAAGCTTCTAGCTTCTTCACACATGCTTCTCTGTGCATAAGCAGCTACAAGAAGTGTCCAAGATACCGGGTCTCTATATGGCATTGCATCGAACATGGACTTGAGCTTCTCCAGGTCTCCATGTTGGGCGTATGCCTCGAGCAATACCGTGCATGAAACCATGTTATGAACGCGCATCTCCTGGAAGATTAACTCTGCCTCCCCTACCTGACCATTCCATGCATAACCTTGTATCATCACAGTCTGGCACACCACATCCTGACCAGGCATAGAAACAAACAGAGCCCTAGCTTGCTCGAGATCTCCCCCTTGCGTGTACGCCCTCAGCATTGATGTCAGAGTGACTACATCGTGTTCAGGCATTGCTTCAAATGTCGCTTTGGTCCTGTGTAGAAGCCCATTCTGGGCATATGCAGCTAGCATCGAAGTCCATGACATGAGGTTCCTCTCTGGAATCTCTACGAACACACTCTCGGCCTCGTCTACACACGAGTTCTCTCCGTAAGCCTGGATCATTATGGTCCCAGTTATAACGTTTCTCTCGGGCATTATCTCATATATCTTACCGGCTTCCTCCAGGTGCCCGGACAGGGCATACGCTTGAAGTATTGCTGTCCAGGAGACAACGTCTTGTAGGGGCATTTGATCGAAGAGCTCGTTAGCTTCACTGAGATTTCCGTTCTGGGCGTATGCCGTGATAAGTGCATTCCATGAGGTCAGGCGCTTAACAGGCATATTATTGAAGGTTTCCCTTGCCTGGTGGAGATGCCCGTTCTGGGCATATGCCTGCAGCATGATGTTCCATGAGAAAGAGTTGGGCTCCGGTATGGCTGCGAATGTCGACTCGGCTTCCTGGACTCCTCCGCATCTGCCGTACATTCCAATGCACAGGTTGAGCAGAAGACGGTCTCCTCGGCATTGTGAGCTTCCCAGGATTTGTGTATGTATTCTTTTCCCGTGCTCCAAATCGTTACATGATTTCAAAAGTGTAGCAAAGTCTTCTGCCTCGATGGCAGATGCCTTCATTGTTCATCTTACTGAAACATGGATGAAGTTGAGCTGGCCCTGCATATGTGTGGGCACACATCATACATAATGCAGTGTTTGTATTGTGTGCACACATGCATAATATAGTGAGATGTTTTATCTAAGTGTTAAATATTTTTTTTGTTAACGATATGGTTAACTTCTACTGCTTGCCTAAACTTGTGTGGTGTGTGTGTGAAAATCGGTAAACGGTAATTGAGAGAGAGAGAGAGAGAGAGAGATACCTGGTATTGCGTGTGGTACATGACAGAGTTCTGAGCTTCAAGGATCTCCGTGGGTATAATGTCAGTCTCTTGTGTGGGTACACATAATCCAAATCATGCATACATACACACATTATATATCTTTTCAGATGTTGATAGATGTAGAACTTGGAAAAAGGGAAAAAAAAAAAGAAGAGAGAGATTATTATTTCATTGGCATGATAAATTACAGACGTGATAATGCATACAGAATGTTTATTTCTTAATTTAATACTTCTAAGTTGTATTTACATACCAGAGGTTTTATATACATACTGATACCACTTGTAAACAGCACGATGTAACCCCATTAAGTATTTTGCAGTAGTTGGCTTGTGTCCGTAAGCCTGTAAAGAATTATATTAGATGTGTGTGTGTGTGTGTGTGAGAGAGAGAGAGAGAGAGAGAGCACGCACATAAACAACGCACACACAAGTGTCTGAATATGGAGTTCTTGGAAATTATCAGAAAAAGAAAAAGAAATCTTTTAAAACACATGCAACCATTTTAATATAAGAATATCTTAGGTTAATGCACGTACCTTCGTGTATGCAATGCTGGTCTCCGGTTGCGTCCCAAGTATATTTTAAAGAGCAAGATTGACGACCAACGAATATACCGAGTAGGGTTTATCACTTTTTTGCAGAATATATACACGTGGCAAGAGGATTTGTGTGTGTGCGTGAGAAGTGTATAAGAACAAATCTAAAACTTGATATTTTTAGAGTGTACCAACATAAATATCCACAGGATATATTACTTTTTTAAGTAACAGTTTGATGTGAGAACATTGCTAACTATAAATATTAATTAATTTTTATCTATACATATGTACTCTTTGTATGCAATATAAATCAATCTCGAATATCCTCTCTCTCTCTCTCTCTCTCTTCTCTCTCTCTCTCTCTCTCTCTCTCTCTCTCTCTCTCTCTCTCTCTTCTCTCTCTCTCTCTATATATATATATATATATATATATATATATAATCTGTCGCATACACCACATACACACATACATAGAGACAATCAGACACATCCGTTATATATTGTGACTAGATATAGATGCACGCACACATATAGAGCGTAACTATGTATACAGGCATACACTTCATGATTGATATTGTGCATAGACACATATTCTGAGTAAGATAGCTACGATACACACATGCGGAGTTATGTAACCATGTATGCAGATAAACATTTCATGGCTGCATATCGTGCGTGTTTTCTATAACTATTAGGCAAAAACAGTGATAGACAAAAACGTATATAACATTGGATTAAAGAAAGTATAAAAATGTAATAAACACAAAATGCATACCGTACTTTGGTAAGTAGTCTGGAACCTACTCCGCATATTGTGGTAAGGTCAAAAGTCAGAGTCCTAGAGCAACTGCACGAAAGCACAGTCAAACGATTAAACACATGTATATTTGTATACATATCCAAACACACATATGGCGTATTTGCATGTATGTATAGATGTGCTCATGTGCATATATACATAAACTTACAACGTACTATATCTATATACATGTATATGTATTTACTTGCATATGAGTACAGGTGTACTTATGCATTGTGTTGTAAATCTTTCTCTCTCTCTCTCTCTCTCTCTCTCTCTACAAGCATGATTATTGCCACTATCTAAATAGTAAAAATTTAATCTACTTGTATTAGTTTACTTACATGCGCATTCCACCTAACTCACCAACCGTACAATATTGTAATGTGATATACTCACGTGCGTATAGATATGTTGTGCTGTGCATGGATGCATGTATGTATGTGTATGTGTACGTATAACGTGCTGTAAGATATACATCTCTCTCACTTGTTTAAACATTCTCTCTTTTTAACATGAGTACTACGTATGTGCCGTAATACCTGAGGTCAGCATCTCGGTACACACCCACAAGTGCATCGGCCTTGTCATAGAAGGTGTCCTTAAGAGAGATGACAACACTCTGGAAACCACTGCCTTGGCTTGCTTCATCGTCTCGAGACTTCGCCCTTATGTATGCTGCCACTTTGGAAACGTTCAGGTTATCCAAGGCTGCATCCACCTCGTCCAGCACGAAAAAAGGCGACGGCCTAAAACTGTACAGTAACGTGAAATAAAACTTAATACACTTGCACACGCACACACACACACACACACACACAGAGAGAGAGAATCATGCAGTTAAATGTACCATCGAAATAGTATAATAACATATATAAGATTCAAATACCACACTTGTATACGGATTACTACTTAATAAACACACTAGTTGTTAACGATTCATTGAAAGAATGCTCGCACGTATCTTTACATAAGTGCGCAGTTCATTGACTTTAAATTCATGCAAAGGAATAGCATATTGTGTGTGTGTGTTGTTTAACTTGCCTGTGAATTGCAAACAGCAAAGCGAGAGCAGCCACGGTCTTCTCCCCACCAGAGAGTTGCTCCATGTCCCTAAACCGTTTGGTGGGGGCATTGCAGTGTACTTAATACCGTGTAGAAACGGCTCGTCTTCATTCTCCAGGCTTAAGTAGGCTGTTCCACCAAGTGGGTGGGTTGAGCTCTGTGTTAACTGCTTGTATATCGTGTTTATGTTGGTTGATATGTGATTAAACGCGTCCATAAACTTTTCATATCTGAAAACATACGTGATAATTAACCGTGTTAGACCAATACAAACAT
This sequence comes from Selaginella tamariscina, assembly GCA_003024785.1. Classification (NCBI taxonomy): domain Eukaryota; kingdom Viridiplantae; phylum Streptophyta; class Lycopodiopsida; order Selaginellales; family Selaginellaceae; genus Selaginella; species Selaginella tamariscina. The sequence goes on from PUQB01000027.1 coordinate 155,034, forward strand.
TTAACATACCACAGAAAAGATAACGAGTGTGTGTGTGTTGCAGTGTCGCATAGAGACGTATCTTACACATATATACATAATTATATAAATCTTCATAGATAATGCCTATACGACTGTTACATGTTGTATAATGAACATGCAACTATATAGTCGGTTGAATATTTAATCATTATATTTACACCTATATGCACATGATAGAGAGAGAGAGAGAGAGAGAGAGAGAGAGAGAGAGAGAGAGAGATAAACATGATGACCATAAAATAGTTTCTTGGATACAGTCACTACTATACACACACACACACAAACACACTGACATCTAATGTACAAAGCTATATTTATATACTTGCCTCTTCTGTTTGACAGCATTATACTTGTCAGTGACAGTTTTGGCTTCTTTGCGAGCTTGTTCAAAAGCTTCTACTGCCTCACGCTCCTTCTCCTTTAAACTCTCGTACTGATCCAGTGCCTTCAGGTTTGGTGCAGTCCTCTCGATCTCTCCGTTAAGAGAGTCCAGTCTGCTCTTAAAATCTGCCTCTAGTTTTTCCTTCTCAGAAAGCCTCAGTTCCTGCAATACACACAATGCATTATGTGTATATGCAAACACTCTCATAGACACATACAAGCACATTCTGTGTACGTTGTATTTTAGAAAACACAGAGAATGCAATCATATAAAATTTCCTGAGGTCTTAAGTGGTATATTCTAGACATTTAGCTTGGATTACAGGCCGAGGAAGGAGAAAAATGATGTATAAACTTTGTATAAAACGGAGTAGCGTATTTATTTTTTGTAGATTAATTATAGCCAAAACACTAAAGACATAGTTATCACAGTATTATTAATACTATTATACATGCATAACGCAAAACTGCATTTGTTAAGGTAATAGCTTCAAGAGAATATACAGACATAGACATTCAGGGGTTGAGAATTTATTTGCCCAAGGAACATATGCTTTCTGGTAGACTATACTACATGGAAAAATACACAACTTACTCTAACGCTTTATATAAATACCTTCTGATGCGACCTGGAAAGCTGGGAATAGTCATAAGCTGCAGTTCGTCGTGAAGATCCAGGAGTGTCAACGTCCATGCCATCCACCTCTGGAAGCTTTATTTGGTCCAGTTCACAGTTTTCCAAAACCTCTTGTTTACGAGAGAGCAACTGCTCAATATGGCTTTCCTGATAACAAAATCCAGAAGCGTAATGCATTAATTACCAATATAACAGCCAAGTATTCGTAGTTTTGTCTCTACGAGTCTAAAATTATTTATTCATTTGTGCCTGTATATATTGCAAACGCTTGTTTACATGTGCTTGCTAGTTTCAAATATAAAGTAATATCATACTGTGTGCGCTCTAGAACACACTCACGCAAACGTACCTTGGAGGCGATCTGGCGCTTTATTTTTCCAAGGCTAGTGGTGACAGTTCCACCACTTTTTTTAATCTCTTGTATCTCGCTTTCAATTGCCTCGATTTTTCCCTTGAGCTCTAATAGAATAGAATGTACTTAAATATTATTCTACATATATATTTATATTAGATAGACTGTTGTGAATGTATACATACGCACGCATGCCAAGTGCAATAGTTTAATTGTAACATATAAACTCCTATATCTAAAAAAAACATCTTATTATTACCTTGATGTTGTGATTTCATTTCTTCTAGCTGCTCAGCCTCCCGGTCCATCCTTGCCTTCGACTCCGCTTCTGAGTTCTGAACTCTAACAAGCTCCTCGTTTAAGGAGTTTAGAGTATTTGTCAGCTTCTTCACCGGCTTCTCAGTATCCCGCCTCCTCTCATATTCAAGCCTGGAAAATATGCAACATTTGTTGCATATAATAAGAAACATTATAATTAACTTACTGATTTTTTAACTTTGATATTTGGTTGCTGAGACTAAGTCTTCTTTCTGCCAGCTCTTGTGCATGTCGTAACTGATTCTCCTCATATTCACGAATATTGGCTACTCCCACAGATTCACTGAAGTCCTTATATATGCTGTCTGTTATCTTATTTATCTTCCCTCTAACTCTTCAATAATCTTCCCTCTATCCAATATTTTAGCCCGAATCTGCTCATTAAACATGCGTCATACTTATAAGTATACGATCGTCCTACACAACCATAATTATTGTATTAAGTGTATAGCATTGAGCCTTAAAACCCGATTAATCCGAGAGCACACACTTATTATTGATAAGTTTGTTATAATGGATATCCTTTACCATACTGATACTTATTGAAGATAGCATTATGTTACATATGCCACATGCTTGTGTCTACTAAGATTTCGTAAGTTATACCATATTCTTTTACCTTAAGAGATGCATTATCCACTTTGTTAACAGAAATAATAACACGTGTCTATATTGAGTATTTAACATAGGGTGTTATATATATATATAAATATATACCTTATCAAGCTCTGGCTTTATCCTCTCAATCTCCTTGGCGACAGTTTCACGTTCTTGACTGATCTTTCTTAGCTTCTCTTCAAGTTTTCCCTATAAAGAAGAAACGAAACATGTATTATCTGTACATTGCATAGGATGTGCGTCCGTGTCTGTGTGTGAGTGTGTGTGTTAAACATATACCTTCTCTATGTCAGAGTACTGAACTTTTTTCTCCAATCCACTAATTTTTGCTGTGGCCTCAGCCTCTTTGCTTTGCATCTCTCTGGCTGATCCCAATTCTGCCATCTCTGCCTCGTAACGTTCCTTTTTTTCTTTTAATCCTGAAAGGAAATACCATGTTATTGTGTGTCACACGCACGCATGCACACACACACACACACACCTCCAATTGCACGATCATCCCATTTTTGAGATCTGGCCTCCATCCCACCGGTAATACCACCGGTCATAGTTCCCGACTTTGAAAGTAAAATTCCATCCAGCGTTACCACTACAGAAATAATTATATTAAATCTGGATAAACTTTAATATTAATATAATTTAATATTAACTAACAAAAAAAAACCCCTCAACTAAGATTCAAATCATCGTGCATGACGACACTGTTCTATACACGTACACAGACTATGTCAAGGTGTATGTGTACAATGAAAGATTATAAACGCATATGTATATACCTTTGTACCGGTCGTGGCCCCAAGCAAGTGCTTTAGCTTCATCCAGCTTCTCACAGACCAGCGTATTTGCAACAGCATACAGAACTGCCTTCTCAAGAGCTGGGTCGAACGTATATTCGCTAAGGAAGTTAGCTAAAATCTAAAATATTATGCGACTACATAGTACAGATAAGTACGCATATACATATATGTATTTCATATTAAATATATGTAATAACGTAGATGTGCTAAATAAAATGCTTTTTGCTTAAGTCATAAAGGATATTGGATGACGTCGTACACCAGTTTTGCTGTTCCCCCAAGCGTACGGAGCTTCTCTTGTACAGGCTTAACTCGAGCTGACTGTAGAGGAATGAAAGTCTGTGGTGGAAGTCTTTGATCCTTCAAATACTAAAATAAAAGAAACAAAAATTTAATTTAAGGATGCCCCATACTATAGTAGCGCAATTACATTATGCAGTCGTTCACAGCTTAAACGTCGCAAGCAGTATATAACGCGTGTGCAACGTATACAGCAAGATATACACATACATACCATAGATATAAGAATGCCTAACTATATATGTAAACACAACCGCACGCACGCACACACATGTAAATGCACACGTATAATGTCTGCAATATCTACATTGATATATGTGTATGTGTGTGTGTGTGTGTGTCTATATACTGTAATTATATATATATATATATATATATATATATATATATATATATATAACCTTAATGCATTCCTTTCCGGTGGCATCATCTTCAACAACGACAGCATCCATGAACATCCCATCGCGACCGTGACCGCGAGATTATATTTCTTCTGAGTGGGACGGCAGAGATCAGTCATTCGGCCATGAACACCGGGAAACAGTCTCTTCAAGCTGCTCACAGCCTCAGAAAGCTTCGCATCTCGCTCACTCTCCGTTTATCAGCTTTTAACTCACGTAGTTGTGCTTCTACTTCATCCAGTTTCACCTTAAGATTGTCATACTTTGTCCTGCAAAATACATTCATAGTAAAACACTCTACCTTCCCCTTCTCTCTGTGTTTGTGTGGCAAAATGCACAGAAATATAATATGACATACAGTATTATATACTAAATATAAATGGAAGCTGACCTGGATTTGCGATTTTTGTCTTGCATCTGACCGAGTTCATGACGAACATGGGCAAGCTCCTCCTTGTTTTTGTGTATAGCCTCGAGCAACCTCGATTTGCGGGACTCGGTTTGCTCTTCCTCGGAAGCCAATTGCTGTTCACGGCTCGTTAACTGTTGCAGGTTCTCCTCCAGGTTCTTTCGTGCCTCTATGTCTGCTTGCTGCTCCCTGTCATGTACCTCCTTGTCCAACCTTAGCTTCACCGTCTTTGTTCCCGCTTCTTCCTTGCTGCAAAAACGAAGTGTCAGCGTAATACAATATCCTGATACAGAAACAAGTACCACACACTTCTCTATATATGTATAGGTATGATAAGCATAGTATGATCATAAGTATTACAGGATACTATACATGCATATGCAAATTTCTATATAAGACACGTGTGAAGGTACGTCTTGTAATATGAATATAGCATAAACATTACAAGTATCGATTTTTTTTTTTTTTGTGTGTGTGTGTCTCTCTCTCTCTATATATATATAATCTATCAATCTTTATTAGTGTGCGCAATTTATGTTGGTCGGTGTATAAATTGCATGTTTACGTATGCACACAATAATATGAGACTTGCAAAAAGATGACCGAAGAAACATAAATTATGAATGCAAAGAAAATGTAAAGTACTTTTATAGGATAATATACTTATTTGCTACACACTAGTCACAGTATGTATTATTAAAAAATAATAACTTACATCCTGTGATATTCCTCTATCTGGTTTTCAGCTAATTGGAGTTTTCCAGAGCCGTCCGCACCATGCTCGTTAATCTCGTTCAGAGTTGCAGTCACATCTGCTAGATCTTTATTCAGCTTTGTTATTTCTCTTGCCTGCGAAATATTTTATCATATTATGTGTTAGAACGCATACTACTCAGCAGTTAATAGTAAGTGTTAAGTCGTGATTATGACTTCCCTTAAACCGCCATATACCTTAGGAAGGAGGAAGAGAGAGAGACTCATTTACATATATATTATAAATTATGAGATACGTTATACTGTAATTTTAATATCTTACATATACTTGCCTGTTTCCTCTGCTCTTCCTTCTTCCGCTCCAAATCCTTTTCGGTGCTTTTGATTTTCTGGCTGATCCTATTGATTTCTTCCTTAAGCTTCAGGCGCTCCGGATGCTGTCAGTTAAGCATACTTAGTACATTCAAAATGCACCTCATGTGTATAAGTATATGACTATCCTTAAATTCATAACAAACGCGTCTATATGCACATTGCACCAGTTTGTCTATACAATGTATATATGCAGTGTGTATATGTGTACGTCATTATGAAAGTCAATGTACCTTCGTCTACATTTTCATATAATTGTAACTATTTGAAGGCTAAACGGCTAGATAAATTTGCACATTATAAGTATGGGCTTGATGTAATTTTTAAAACTTGAGAATTACCTTCTTATCAAGCTCGGACTTTTTCTTGTTCATCCTTTTCTCCAAGAGCATAGCCTCTTTATTGTAAGTGGCTTGCTCCTTCTTCTTTTCTCTAATTTCACCCTCTGCTTCTTCTTGTGACTTCAACAGCTCCTCAAGCTTCTGCTTCTCCGCTTCCAGCTCTTCCCGTGTTTTCTCAACGTCCTTCTCTATTGAGTACATTTGCCAAAGGAAGTATTCCGTCTTCAACGCTTTCTGCATTGACGATATTAATAATTTCATTTTAAATTTATTTATTAACATACGTAAACACAATAGTATATAATATATAAATAAATGACGTCTAGACACACACAGAGGAGTATCGTTCAAACCAATATGAATTACGACTCCCACACAATTTTATGAAAAGCACACTACACTACAGACAACTTACTAACACATATATCTCTGTGGTATCTGTATGACACATTTAAACGATAGATCAACACACTCATTATGTAGAAACACATTCCTATATGATATATGGACAGACACATACCAGCTCTTCCTGTAGCTTCAAGTGCTTCTCTGCCTCTTCTTTCTGTTCCTTTTTCTGCTTTCGTTCGGCAGTAACAGTACGTTTCTTCTGATATGCGAACGCAGATTTCTCCTCGGCACGGGCTTTCTGTTCTTCGAGCTCCTCATATTCTCTCTTCATGTCTTCAGATCCCGATATTTGCTCGAACAGACTCGTCAGTTCTTTTGGGTTCTTACTGGCAATAGACTCCACGTCGCCCTGGTCACCAAAACAACCATAGAAATATTAGCATGTAATGTATATCGTACATATAATGTTAAGTACCAACATCCAAACCAGGATTTAAGTATCAGATAAGAAATATATCCACCTGCAGCTGTGCACATCTCTCTCGCACACACACACACACACACACGAGCGCGCACGAACACAGTGTACGAATCTATGCACCTGAAAAACGAGGAAGTTCCGAGCCTTGACAAGTATCCCAAGAGACTTCATTTTGTTGTTGTAATCTTCCCAGCTAACAACATTGTTGTCAATGCGATACTCACTGCTGCCCGAAGAAGTGATGGCCCTTGTGAACTCAAGCTCCTCACCATTGGCTTGCAAATAAACGAGCTTCACGAAAGCCTTTCTACCCTTCTGTTCCCTATCTCTGTCGTCATACACGTAGATCAAATCCTTCAACTGGGCTCCTCTAAGTTGCATCGACCGTACACCCAAAACAAAACTGATCGCGTCCATGAGATTCGACTTGCCTGTATGGATCATTACAAACACATACTATCCAGCATCATATATACACACTGAATACATACACATATATATACGCAATGGATATAGAAGGATGTATGTGGGGAGACGAATAAGTATATGTACACTAACCTGCTCCATTGGGTCCGATGATCGCCGTGAAGTTCTTGAAAGGTCCGATTATCTGGTGACCCTTGTAAGACTTGAAATTATCAACCTCGAGCCTAAGAATCTTGCCCCCGGAGACTAACGACGGCATTTCTCTAACCTAGATCAGATTTCTATGTGATTATCTCAGAAAACCTGCGGATTATTCATGGCGCTGCTGCATTCTTAGGCCAAAATCTCATCTTTCTACATCCCGGGAAAGGATTATTCATTGAAGTCCCTGTTTATGAAGAGAAAACTGAAGGATTCATCATTGGAGCATTTATGGCGCTGCTGAGACAGCATAGGAAACGGAGCTACTGCTTGAAGAACCTGGTGGATCACAACCCGGAAAAGAGCTCCCCGCTTCTCCCTACGAAAGCCCTATTCACAAAAACCCTAGCTTTGTTGCTGGAGGGAAAACTTGCAGGAAACAAATAAGTAGAGAAATTACTCAAAAATTTAACGAGTTGGAGGTATAGCTCAGTGGTAGAGCGGCTGACTGCAGATCAGATGGTCACTGGTTCAATCCCGGTTACCTCCTTTTTTTCCCCTTTTATATACATTAAAGAAATCAGACGGTGCTCATTATAACACGCAATGGATATATCATATAAATGTAATAATATATTTTACTAGGAAGGCTTTATATCTAAAAAAATAAATGTGTGATATGCTCATCGACCAAAAAGAATTAGGGCAGATGAGCAAAATGGCTTCTCTACACATTGTTGCGATTCCTCTTCCAGTTTCCGGCCACATGAATCCGTTCATGCACTTGTGCCGCAGGCTGGTGCAGCAGATATCCGGCCTTAGAATCACTTTCATTTCCATTAAGGAGAGGGAAGCGGACGCTGTCCGAGCTCGAGATTTGTCGGACGATTCTTCATTCACAAAGGAACACATCCGAGTTCTTGCCATGGGAAGCTTTCCCATATTTGCAGATTTCATGTACTCGCACGCCGAGATGAGTCCGCTGCTAGAGGAATTCCTGCACAAGTCATCAGCTGAAGCAGATCCTGTGGTATGTATAATCGGCGAAACCTTCTGTGGCGACTGGGTGCAGGAGATCGCCATCAAGTTCAAAATCCCCGGGGCTGTCTTCTGTACTGCGAATGCCATTACCGAGATGTTTCATTCCCACACCCAGCAGCTCCTGGACAGGCAATTGATACCAGTTTCTGGTAAGTTCAGTTTCTGATTTTACTTATATTCATGAGCGCTTCCATCCAGCATCGAGCTCCGAAGATCAGGTTATAGATTTCATTCCAGGGCTGTCCCCATTACGTGCAGCGGATCTACCGCTGGTTTTCCACAATGAAGACCTTACAATATTCTACCCGAGATTCATACAAGGAGCCCAAGTGTTCAAGAAAGCAACCTTTGCATTTTGCAACACCTCGGAGGAGTTCGAGCCGGAAATGATTGCAACTATGCGGAGGGAGATGAAAGCCCACTACTTCTGCGTAGGCCCATGCATCTCACCGGAGTTTTCCAGGAAAGATTCGGCGAGAAACAGTGCCTTATCCTCCCAAGAAGACATACTTTGCTTGGAGTGGCTAGACAAGCAAGAGAATTCGAGCGTGCTATACATATCATTTGGAAGCGTAGAGAGCTTCTCGCTACAGCACATGAAGGTATTAGCTCGCAGCTTGGAGATAGCCCGCCATGACTTCGAGGAATTGCTTGAATGGTTCAATAAGGATGCAGGTCTCGTGGTCAGCTGGGCGCCTCAGACGCAAGTTCTGCTTCATCCTGCAGTTGGTGGCTTTCTTACGCATTGCGGATGGAATTCTACCATGGAGGCTGTATGTGCAGGGGTTCCAATGCTGGCATGGCCATTGGGTGCGGAGCAGAACATCAACGCACGAGAGTTTGTGGGGAAATGGAACATTGGACTTCAAGTTGACACTAAGACGGTTAACGAGGAATGTCTACCCGAACTCATGAAGACACTTATGACTGATCAAAGATTGAGAGCCAGCAGTAACAGGCTACGCGACATAGTAAGGAACGCAGCTGCTCCTGGTGGATCTTTATCTCAAAACATCAACGCATTTGTACAAGCTCTAGTTCTCAAGTCAAGCTAGTGATATACGCAGCCGAGGTACATGTGTATTATACATATATATACAACAGGGTACAGTCTCTAGGATCCTTCAGTAGTCCAGTAATTAGAGTGGCAACTCGAAGTTGGTGTGTCAATGATGGAAACCCATTCCCATCTATCCTCCTCTTTCTTGAGCTCTGCCAACTGCAAAAATGCATACAGATTTTCATATACATATACGTATATACACAGGCACACCCCTCTCATTGTTTATGTGTGTGTGTGTGAACGTATATATGAGAAAACATACTCTGCCATCCCTCAATACGAAACTGCCATGTCTCTGTCCATTGCTACCGGGCGCACTGAATCTAACTGTAGGAAATAATCAATTAATATATTATAGGTAATGAGATTATATATATAAATATATATATGCATTTAATGCATTTTGTTAGTAACTGCTTACCAGAGTGTTGCATTCCCCTTCGAACGAGACGAACAAGTCAACTTTACCTGATTTATATTTGTTAATTTTTCATTAAATATTTAATATTTATATATTAAAACTATATATTACATATTATACACACCTGTTTTTGATTTTTCTTCTAATACAAAACATTGTTTTGAGTTTGTTCATAAAGAGGATGCCCAAAATCTTTCCAACGCCATTTATAGCCTTCAGACACATACAACAACATATTCAATACGCTTATCTATATATCTATAGATAGATAGATAGGTAGGTACGTAGATGTGTGTGTGTGTGTGTGTGTGTGTGTGTTTATGATCATATAGTACTACCATCAATCATCTGCCTTGCATAAACCCTTCCATCTGAACCAACAACT
>PUQB01000027.1:170000-184489 GCA_003024785.1 Selaginella tamariscina
TTCATGCAATTCCTATACAGAATTCATCTCGAATTGCTGATTTTATAATAAAAAACACCATGAATTATGCATATATTAAATATAAACCGCACAAACATTCGCATAAAAATTGAATGGAGTACAGTACACGGAATCTGACGTGAGAACGTAAGAATATTAAACAGAAACGAATTTATACATCAACATATATATAATTTTTAGGAATAAAACAATCCTATATGCTTCATATAAAATAAATTAACTTCATTTTAATAAAATGGAGTTTAAAATTATATATATTATACGCGTATGTGCATTGACTCATGAAGGGTGGAACCCAACAATTTCAGTATCACGAAATAAAAATTAACAAAAGTAATACTTACAAAAATGCATCGTGCATGATCTTAATTCGTGAGATTATATGGAATCTTTGCTTTTCCGGGCCACAGAAACACACACACGCGCACACACACACACACACACATATGCATTCATCAGCAAGCAATAAGAGAAGAAAAAAATGAAATTAGATAGACTTTTTCTAGTAATAGGAGTAGATATTTCTACGACATGACGCTCTCCCGCTCTTTACCAAGCCAAAACCAGCCGTTTGACGGTTGGATCGTATTTAATCCGACGATCCTCGGAAGCATCGAGCATAATAATATTCCCATAATCTGATCACAAGTTCGACATATTATGGGTAAATATGTACGCCAAATTTGTTCTTTAAGAAGCTGATATTATAATTAAGGACTAGATTAGTTTAAAATCTACACACAATGTCATCAAGGAGAGTATTTACACAGGTATGTAATATGTCAATCTGGCCCTTCCTTAAGTTCAGCAGTAAGAAGAAGATGAAGAAGACCTGGTTCGCCAATTCATTTAACATCCATCCGAAACCGGATTCTCAACCGGAATTCCGTGCTCAGTCTGTCTCTGTCTCTCCTGTGATATCGGGTATACAAAGGGTCAGTTCCGATCCCGGTACCGCCTCCCCAGAAAAGAAGACTGCAAGGCGTACTATAGAGAGGTCGCAGTCTGTTGGAATACTTAATCTTGATAGTCTGCACTGCAGTAGACCAGCACGTTCCTCGACCACACCGAGCTTGATTCTGGTCCTTGTTGTGGTAGAATTCGGTCTTGCTTTCGGCCTTGTAATAGCCATTGCTTTTGCCACAGGTTTCTTGGGTTGTTTCTCATTTCTAATCGACTGGAGGGACCGATCTTCATCTCGGACAAGAACACGGATTCCAAAATTTGAGCAGTACGGTCCAAGAGTTGAGGAGTACGGTCCTGATTACTATTCCTCCAGTGAGAAGGTGATACTTCAAGGCTTCTACATAGGCCTGACAGTCCAGTGACGGAAGACTGCATAAATAGTAGGTGGTCAACGGAAGTCAAGTCGCCGCCTAGAAGGTGGTCAACAGAGCTAAACGGAGTGGTCACGAGAAAAATATAGGAATACCTTGCAGACTAGTGGAATGCCGTCCGTCTCTCGTGAAGTATGACTTTACCTGTGATGCACATCGATATCACATGTTACTGTCTTAAACTCATACACACGCACGCATGTGTGTGTGTGTGTGTGATATATATATGTATACATTAGATGAGCATAATATCTCCGACAGTGTACATGATATAGATTCCTATCTAGCCTATCCGAGTTTTCCGTTTGTAACAAAGAACAGTGACTTGATAATTAATCATGAATATTCAGGAATTAGCTTTCACATGGTTATATATTGCTATACATCATTTTAGGGATATACGTAAACTTACATAATGATATCACACTAAGTATTATATATATATACATATACTTGATATGCTTTCCGGATTCTAAGGAGGATAATGCTAAGTACAAGATGAAGACTATTATATACATATAACATTAAAACTACAAAGTGTATATAATCTGTCTACACGTTTCAGAATGTGTGTGCGTGCGAGAGAGTGAAAGAGCACACGTGTATATACTCATATCTAGAGCCCTAAAAGAAACCCTAAATGTTTATGGTTTTTTAATTGTAATGATAAAATCACCAATTGGAAATTAATTCTGGATAGGAATTGCATGAATTATTGATGTTAGGATTAACATGATTGAAGACACTTCTGAATTATTTCAGAATTCGATCAACAGGTAGCTGGACAAGGATTGATTTCTTTACTGCATGTGTGTGTGACTATTTACTGAAATATTTGTTTCATACATCTCTCTCTCTCTCTCTCTCTCTCTCTCTCCTCTCTCTCTATATATATATATATATATATATGTTAACTAAACATTTTTTGTTTTTTTAAAATCTTTTTTTCGTTTCCCATTGTATTAAATTTATACTTAAAATATCTAACATAAATTTAAATGTTTTATATTTCTAGGGTTTATTTATCGGACCGTTGGGCGCAAAGGGTAAACAAAGTAATGATATGTTTATGATATGAGATTATGTGGAATCTTTGCTTTTCTACAAAACCACACACACGCACGTACACATACACATATAATATATTCAATATAAAAATTTCACGCAGTCATCAGCAAGCATTAGATAGACTTTTTCTAGTAATAGGAGTAGATTTTTCTAAACTTGTTTTTACCAGTAGTTTGACCGTTAGATCGTATTTAATCCAACGACCTTGGAATTATCAAGTATAAGGGTGATGGATTGTATAAAATATACCTCATATATATTCTAGAATGATGTTAAGATTGATTAGGCATAGCCTCCTCGGTATGTATTTCTGAATTAATAATAAGCACTCTTGCCACATCAGTTTTAATAAAAATATTTGTTTAACTTTAAATAGATTATTAAACACAAACATTCATTGGCCAGGTTAGTATTATAATTATGCTTTATTATATTGATTTATAGCCATGACTCAAATTAACCCATATTGTGTTTAATAATCTATTTAAAATTAACTAAATATTTTATGTTAATTTACAATTCATATTTTAGTATAATTAATAAAAATGTATTCAAATAGAAACGTACCTGAAGCAACGAATTTGCCAATGTACGTGACACAGGACGATATTTTTACGGGTCCTACGTCCACGTCACTGCTGACTCAGATGAATAGTCCCTTATTATTATTTATTATGAGTACATATGCACGCCAAATTTGCTAATTAAAAAGCAAATCTTAAACCTATATTTATTATTTAGATATGCACGCCAAATTTGCTAATTAAGAAGCAAATATATATACTTCTTAAACCTTAGTTAGAATTCTTAAGATCTTCTCGAGCACTTCCATATACACACAAAGAACACGGTCGTCGTCGACACAGGATGTAAGATGTCCATCTGGGCCTTTCTTAAGGGGAGTACTAAGGGCAGCAGTAAGAAGAAAGATGAAGAAGAAGAAGAGCTGGAACATGAGGTTCGTTAATTCATTTAAAATCCACGCGGAACCGGATTTGCAACCGGATTGTCAACCGGATTTGAGAGTTCAGTCCTTCTCGGTCTCTCCTGTGATCACCCATCGCAGCAAAGGTATACAACGGATCAGTTCTGAGCGCAGTGCCACCTCTCCAGATAAGAAGACTGCAAGATGTACTATAGAGAGGGTCAGTGATAAGAAAACTATAGAGAGGTCGCAGACTATAGAGAGGTCGCAGTCTCTTGGAGTACTTAATCTTGACAGTAGTCTACACCGCAGTAGACCAGCAGTTCCAGTGGCACGGTCCTCGACCACACCGAGCTTCATTCTGGCCCTTGTTGTGGTAGAATTCGGTCTTGTTTTCAGCCTTGTAAAAGCCATAGTGTTCGCCACATTTTCTTGGGTTGTTTCCCATTCCTAATCTACTGGAGGGACCGATCTTCATCTCGGACAGTTGAGCAGTACGGTCCGGGAGCTGAGGAGTACGGTCCTGACTACTATTCCTCGAGTGACTACAAGAGGAAGGTGATAGTTCAAGGGCTTAGTCCAGTCAGCCAAGACTGCATAAATAGGAGGTGGTCATCAGAAGTCAAGTCGCCGGCCAGACGGTGGTCAACAGAGGTCACGAGAGGTCAACAATATGATGCTTGACTGTGATATAATTGTAAAATATAGGAATATACCTTGCAAACTAGTGGGTATATGTCTTCCATTTCTGTTCAATGCCGTCCATATGACCCATGCCCACAACACTCACCACTTTGCCATCGCATTCCAAAAGTTTTCTTGTCATTACTTCGTCTCTCTCGTGAAGTATAACTTTACCTGTGACGCACATCAATATCACATGTTACTGTCTTAAACTCATACATACGCACGCATGTGTGTGTGTGTGTGTCATATATATGTATACAAAATGTATAAGCAACTCATTTCAGCCATTAAATGAGCATAATATCTCCAACAGTGTAAATGATATAGATTCCTATCTAGCCTATCCTAGTTAACACGTTTGTAATAATGAACAGTGTCTACGATAATTACATCATGGGAATTCAGGACAACAGCTTTCACATGGTTATATATTGCTATACGTCATAATAGGTATATATATATTATATATACACATTACATAATGATATCACACTAAGTATTTTAATTACACTTGTATTAATATGCTTTCCGGATTCTAAGGAGGTATAAGATGAAGACTATTATATACATATAACACTTATACCTGTCTACAAAAGTGCATACATATTTCAGAACGTGTGTGTGTGTGTGTGTGTGTGTGAGAGAGAGAGAGAGAGAGAGAGAGAGAGAGTACCAGATTTGGGAATGTGGCCTCCATGAACTTCATGAGCTCGCGAACAGTTTCTCTCCGTTTGAACTTTTCAACAGTGTCACTTATGCCTTCAATGCTAAGTTCTTCCACGAGACCCATACAACGCTCCATTTCAGCTGGGGAGTCCTAAACAAGTTAAACACGTCCTTAAACCCAATCGCCTTTGTCAGCTTGGCTATCGTCACCTACATAGACAAATTCAGACATGTGTATGTATAAGACAAGCTATGTAGAGGCTAAGTACGTAAGTATATGCATTCAAACCTACATCAGCATTTTGGTCTATGAGCAAGATGCCTGCTCCTATAGCTTTAGCCTCCTCCATTGCCACCTGTAAGAAACAAATGATTATATACACGCACATAAAGTCTTTTACACTGTAGTGTGGGAAACTACTCAATTAAGAATCTATAGTCCAGTATTTGCAGTACATACAGCATTTTATATCAAAAACCTTTGATACTGAGTACACAAGCATACATCTGTATCCTCGTACAAATACAGATATGATGCATCTTGTAGCTGTAAAGTGCATGTGTATGTGAATATATGTCCACACGCACACACACACACACCTTGAATTCTTTGCCTGGATCCAAGCCAGCCTCACGCATGGCGTGATAAATGATTTAAATGCAAAATGCACCAGTTTTTGACTCAAGCCACCAGGGAACTTCATAAACTCTTGAACTCTTTGGAATATCCCACCGGAATCATGCTCCCCAGACATCATTTTCTTCACTCTATCTTCACATAATTCAACCTATAAGCCTCAAATCATCAACAGGTGCATATACTAAAAATGTTTATCGTTTTTTAAGTTATTAGATAATGTTTTATAATGTATTATTATATTTTCTTTTAATGAACATAACCTCTACAAAAGGGTCGTAAACAGTCCTATATGTAGGTGTGATGTATACATATATAACGCATGTATACAAATATATACATATGTATATATGAGATATACTTACAGCAACAATGTTTTGGTTTGACCACATGAATCACCTGCAAACAGTTGATATATGTACATATATATATCATACAATGTGTATGATATATAATGTTTACAAATCGATTAGGAGGTAATTAGCAGATAGATTACCTCCTTAACCTGTTGAGCGCTCTTCTTAGAAACATGTGCAGTACCAACGAGGAAGATTTCTGCCCCATTTATGGGATTCTGGAGATGAGAGAGCGTCCCATCCACGAAATATTGCTTAAGAACATCCTGGGCAGCTTCTTGTCCATAGGATCGTCTCCATATGGCCGCCTGCCTTGCTCGCAAACCTAACATCCTCACTCTGTTCTTAGGTCAAGCTTTGTATATATATGATGTATCCACAAAAATTGAAATGTATTTGTTCAAATATTATTTGAGCATATCCCCTTTGTATAGTTAAATGGTTGCGTCTCTCTCTCTCTCTCTCTCTCTCTCTCTCTCTCTCTCTCTCTCTCTCTCTCTCTCTATATATATATATATAGACACACACACACACACACACACATACACATTCTCTTTACACACACACACATCTCTCTCTATATACATGTGTCTACACACACACATGGTGTCTATGTACTCAGTCTTTCTGGTTGTGATATTTGTGAAGTTTTCTGTGGTCTTGTGCACACACACACAAGCAGTGGAACATTTGCGAGTAAAAATTGTCTGCATTATCATGAAAAAGACTATCACTGGTAAAAAAAACCCTCTTATTTTGTTCTGCACACACACACAGGTCCATTTGAGCTTCCATCTCCTCAAGAAACGCCTGCTCTTGCATTTATAAAACACAACACATATATACAGACTGGAGCTTGGAGTTCCACAAACATATATACATATATATACTGAACTATACTTACAGGTATACGATTAGACATACACAAGCAAGCACGCACACACACACACACACACACACACACATATATATATGCAAATACAAAGTAATGTAAGAAGTGTAAGTTGGAATTTGTCTGCATTATATGTTATTACACAAGGATTACCTTGTCAGCGTCTCTTGATCTCGGCCTCCATCTTGTCCAGGAACTCTTGCTCCACAAAACCCTCCTTACGCATCCGAATTATAGCCTGCTTGCGAGCCCAGTGATCGATCCGCGTATCCGGCTTGGCAGTCAGCCCCACAGTGAGTATGATTATGGCCAGCGTCCAGGCAGTGTAGTATGGCAGTTCCCAGTCCTCCCATTTCCGCTTCTGTCCCGGCGGTGGAGGCGTTTCGTTGAAGAGCGTACCTGTTGGTTCCCTGTCTCCAGGCCCCCACCATTCCTTGATCGATTCCCACTCGCTCTTTGCATGGCCGCCCCCGCCACGCAGCCGCGTGCTGCCGCTCAGGGCCTTCTTCACTACCCCTCCTGCCGCCATAGCTCTCGCCATGAACGCCATCACCTGCCCTAATTTTGTATTCCACAGCCGCGATATAAACTTGATTCTATATTTTGATGAACATATCTCCCTCTTGAAGAAAACAATCTGATCGCGTAAGGGTAAGTTAGTATATAAGTATCGATTGAAGATGCAACTTCTAATGTGGAACTGGTATTATCATTGTATATAGTACTAGAACGTACAGCAGGAACAGAACGAGTGCAACATTTTATTTCAATCGTTAATAAAATTATAAATTTATTTAACGTATATTTATAAATAAATAAATTTTTTAAAAAATCTTTAACTTACACAATAAGTCTTCAAAATACTGTATTTTAAACAAAACACTAGTAAGTTTGTTTCTAATTGGAACCTCTATCTACTTTAAATCTCAATATCTATCCAGACTTTATCTTAAACAACCATTTATATATGTAGTAATATCACTTTAAGTTTCTCATTCTTTATTAAACATCTTCAAGGTCGTCATATAGATCTCGCCAAGGGAGACAGAGACAAAACATACTAGCTAAAGGAATGCGATCGGTCGCTATGTGTTTGGGCCAAGTCACCTTAGCTCCAGCACTCCCCCTCCAGCCATACAGTCCGTCACTGCAATCGGCTGAGTTTCCTCTGTCTCCACCAAGGTCGTCCATAGT
Source organism: Selaginella tamariscina (assembly GCA_003024785.1). Lineage (NCBI taxonomy): Eukaryota > Viridiplantae > Streptophyta > Lycopodiopsida > Selaginellales > Selaginellaceae > Selaginella > Selaginella tamariscina. Next base: position 177,784 of record PUQB01000027.1, read on the forward strand.
CAGCTTCAAATTAGAAACTTGCAATGCCTTTGTCATCGTCTTATCCATTTGGCAATACTCCAACTTAATAAGCTTCTTAGCAACCTGTTCATGAAGGAATTGCACTCGCACCTGCAACCTACACATGCCAAATTAAATTGTGATACCTCAAATTGTTGGAGAAGAGCTTGGTCGGGTGGCTGCTCCCCAAGAATGACTCAAGTAAAACTCGCAACCAAATTGTCTTTTGTGTTGTTAATGTTACAATCACATACTTTGCCTATGTCAAGTATAGAACAGTGATTTCTAGCACTTGCTCCTCTAAGCGATCTAATTCCAGCTGAAGAGAAAAGCAAAGTCAGAATCCACGTACCCCAATATCTTGAATCTAGAGAACCTCATCATTAGAGCAGCCCGTATAAACGAGTCATGCTCTTTGGTTCCTTGCAAATAGCAGAGGATGTGTTTCACAACCTCTCAATGCATTGGATTAGTCATAAATTGTGTGAGACTCGGCCTATCCCTGGCCTTGTGCAAATGACTAGGTAGATGAGGCTGCTAACAACCTGGCAATTAGGCACTGCCTCCATGTGCCTAGCCTCCTGGTCCTCGCAATGCCATTCTTCGACATAATCCATTAGCGTCAAAGTTGCCTTGTATCCCAAAGTGAGGATCCTTCTCCCAGTGTCTTGCTGAACTTCAATCTGTACAAAAGTGGAGATCAACCCTAGATCCTTCATCTTGAACTACGTCGAGAGTTGTAGCTTAAGCTGTTGGAGAAGAATAATGCAATTGGAGACCAATATATAGAGTCGTATTTTCATGCAAACTTGAAAGTATTTCTAAATTGTATTTGGCAATTGATACCTTTCTGACGTCAATAACTATACATATATTACTATTTAACTAATTAAAACTAATCATATCAATGTTTTTTTAATAACATGTCATATTTTCAAATAAACCTTGAAATATACTATAATATGTAGCAGAGACAGAGGTAACTTTAAGGTCCATAGCACGATTGGGAATTGTGCACAAACAAGAGGATGAAGGCACATGAAGTTCTACAATTGGGTTTAGGAAGAGACAATAGGTTGTTAAGAAGATTCTTAACACATTCATTGAATGTATGATGGGCTACAAAGATAATGCCAAAGCATACATACTTTGCAGAGTGTTGGGGGAATCTAATCATTGGGATTGACATTGTCAACTTGTCTACTCTACTAGAAAATCTAAAGAGTGCCTTGGGAGCTATGGGGCGAAGTACAAATCACCATAAGCAAAGGTACTTCTACAGATGCTTACTTAGCAAAAGGAATTTTTTAGGTTACTATGCATTGATTGTGAAGAAAGCTTGCACTCGAAGAGAAGTTGTGTTGCGAGGCGGTTTGAACTAGGTTGGTTAAACAGTTGGATGCACTATCCAAAGATAAGAGAATGGAAATTCAATTATTTTTGGAAGCAAACACTAAGCCATCACACAATCTAAAAGACATGGTCAAGTGCAAAGACCCATTGCCATGTCACACACACACGTGCGTGCGCACGTGCTCACTCACATAAGTTCCACGTTGGTTTGTAATTTGTTTGTGTATTACATGAGTTTTCATAAACTAAATGTTTACTAATTACAAATGTTTGGAGGTTTGGCCAAGTTGCTTCCTTGATTATGATAAACTTTGGCAATGTTATGTATGATCATTCCTTACCTTTACTAGCTTGCATGAGTTGCAAATTTGTCCAAGCTGGAAATGAATTTGCCTTCGTATATGCTGACATATGCATACTTACATGAGTTATACAATGTGTTCAAGTGTACACATTGCACCATCAACATTGGCCTTTGATTGTTTGAGTGTGACCGTCCATTTTATGTCAAGCAAACTAGAGAATTCATTTGTATTTACAAACTTGGTCCAAACGGCCTTGCAGAAGGGGAGACTTACTAATGTGGAGCTTCATGCACAACCATGTCAATGCCATTGCTCTCACTGCATAAGAAGTGGTCCATGTACATCACCTTTTGCTCGATTATCTATGCTTCTCGAGCTTGCTCTTTGTCCTTGTTAGAATACCATGAGTTTCATGTCATTGTCTTCAGCTTGAGTTTGGAGATTGTGGCCCATGCAATTTCCCTTTCTGTTCAAAGGATTTGCAAGCTCTACACTTAAGCACTCTCTTGTATTTCAATATAAGAAGATCCAACCTCAACAACAATATAAATAGAAGGTCCTTCATCTCTGTAATGGAGTTCTCCAACAAACTAAAGTCCTTCATTTCATACTTTCAGTGATAGGAGAGAGAGTATAAGCAACTCAATGCCATTGCTCTCACTGCATAAGAAGTGGTCCATGTACATCACCTTTTGCTCGATTATTTATGCTTCTCGAGCTTGCTCTTTGTCCTTGTTAGAATACCATGAGTTTCATGTCATTGTCTTCAGCTTGAGTTTGGAGATTGTGGCCCATGCAATTTCCCTTTCTATTTAAAGGATTTGCAGGCTCTACACTCAAGCACTCTCTTGTATTTCAATATGAGAAGATACAACCTCAACAACAATATAAATAGAAGGTCCTTCATCTATGTAATGGAGTTCTCCAACAAACTAAAGTCCTTCATTTCATACTTTCAGTGATAGGAGAAAGAGTATAAGCAACTCTTGAGGAATTTACCTTGGGATTGTGTGGTTTCTAACACCAATGCATGTCTTGTGCCTCATATTGTCCATGTAAAGTGTAGTTCTTGGCATAATGAAACATAGAAACAAGTTGGGTTGTTTATTGTGGTGAGCTACATTCCCACAAAATTGTATGGTATCCCATGATATGAGTTGATAAAGGACGTCCATGTGTTCAAGAGTGATGATACTATACATGATACATGGTTTGCAGTGCATTGTATATAAATACATTGGCATTGGCTATCACCACCTAAGGAAACATTTCACTAGGTCGGATGGTCCAACTTCACAGTTCATGAACCAATACTTTCTACACATTGGGGTCATTAGCCATGTGAAAGTTGGCATCAAGAAAGAACAACTCAAACAAGATGGTGTGTTACTTAAAAATGCAAAGGACATATGTATGTATGGATGTGACACCTTTCAACCCATACACCTATTGACTCTTGTGCTCATAGTAGAGCAATCTAATGTATCTGGTAGCATGTTGTTATAGTTACGAACATGAACATGGAACACGAACACGAGCCTTAGATTTAGGAACTCGACTACATAACACGATCACGGCTCATGATGGCTCACGAATATTTTAGTGAATATTTTAAGAATATACTACATTTATTATATATAAACCCACACAGAATCATATTAGTATGCATAAAATTTGAATATGTTTGTTTTCACTATTCGTATGGCCAATTTTAGTCAATATGGTCTTCAATATTTTGTTAGTAGCTTCTCTTTGTCCATTGCCTTGCAAATAATACGCCATGGATTCACATCACTTGTTCTTCTGCCGTTGCTTGCCCACTTATTCCATTCCTGTATTGTTGTGTGTGTACTTGCACAAATATAAGGATATGAAGAGGATGTATAAATACATCCTTTAACACATGTATTACATATAGATATATGAATACACACTCACACACAGGATGGCCTATATACCCCCATACATACTAGATGTATCTGTAATCCTGTATGAGCATCAATCTTCGACATTGTCTCCATCCTTGCAGTATGCTAGATTGCTGCACCATGCTTGGCGGCAGCAGGGCAGACGAAGTGCCTCTCCTCCAATCTGCGGTGAATGGAGCCTCGAAGGTGGCTGTGGCGCTGCCAGAATCGGTGTCACGACCTGATACAGGATGCATGATTCCAGATATAGGATACAAGATATGGGATACAGGATATTTCTATAGGATATACCTATAGGATATCTTAGGAATATGCCTGCAGGATATGCCACAGGATATGCTTAGAGGACATGTGGACTTGTTTTAGCCTCTGCATGCACATAACCACTTTTAGATGCATGCAGCCACTTTTAGCACTCATGCCTAGATTAGCTCTTGGAGTTGTGAGCATAAAAGCTCCAACCTAATTGTTATACAATCAGTTACTATCAACACCAGTCATTCTACAATCATTCTTGTGCTTGTTCTTGTTTGTGTCTTGCTCCTTGCCTCTTGCTCTTGTCTTGCTCCCGGATCCTGTCATGTTCCTGTCTTACTCCCGGATCCTGTCCTATTCCTGTCTTGCTCCTAAATCCTGTCCTACGCCTTCCTATCCTGCTCCTATCTTACTCCTAAATCCTATCTTGTTCCTGTCTTGCTCCTGGATCCCATCCTACGCCTTGTCTTGCTCCTGAGTTCCTAGTTCCTGTCTTGCTCCTTGTCCTGCTCCTGAGTCAAACCTTCTTGTTCTTGGAATCCTGCTCTCTTCCTTGTTCCTGGATCGTGGCTTGACAGGTTGATAGTAATTCCTTTCATAGCTCTCCATTTCCTAGCTACTTTTTTTTCCCTTGATTCTTTTCCTTTGTTTTCCTCCTTTTTCTTTCATAGATCATGGCTGATTTTGAGCACTTTCAACGCGAGTACCAAATGTTGCTTCATGAGCTAACCACTTTGTGCCAAGTGGTCACCGATCTGCAAGGTTCCACCAACACGGTGCATGCAGCTACTGATGCATCCTCCAAGGCTGCTGCGCAAGCTCTCTCTCAGGCATGGTGGTCCCCTTTTCATCAAACTTTTCTTTGAAACTGAAGATTAGCATGCCAGAAAAGTTCAGTGGCAATCGTGTCGATTTCAAGGTTTCCTGAATCAGATCTGGCTCTTGATCGCATGCAACCACGCCGCTACTCGACTTATGCACAAAAGGTTGGCCTTTTGGCATCCTTACTAAGTGGATCTCCACAGGCTTGGGTTTCCCCCTTGTTGGAGCGTGACGACCCATTGATGAAAGACTTTGAAGGTTTTGTGACTGCCTTTGAAGCTGCTTTGGAGATCCTGATAAGTACTGTTTTGCATGTACAAAGTTACGAAAGCTCACTCAAGGATCCCGACCAGCTTTCGTTTATGCATCCGAATTTCAGCAACTTTGCACGAACATTCCATGGGATGAGACTGCATTAATTGAACACTTCCATTTTGGGTTGAGAGATGACATGAAGGACCTTCTTTTTACGTTACTGGATGCCCAAACATTAGTGGAGATCATGCAACAAGCCGTTCGTTGCGACAGCGTTTGTTCGAGCGTCGTCAGGAAAAATCCCGTCAGCAGTTCTTGCAAATCAATCCTGCAGCTATGGTACATATTCCTGCACCACCTTCTGGAGTAGTTCCTATAGAGGTTGAGAAATTCAAGTGTGGCTCTTTTTTCGCTGTTGAGAAGCAACATTGCCGCAGTGAGAACCTATGCTTGTATTATGGTGAAGTAGGACACAAGGTGGCAGAATGTCCTATTAAAGCCAGGAAGTTTAAGACGCGTGAAGCTGAAGCTAAAGTTCAGTTGGAAAACTTCAATATTTCACTTCGTCTAGGAACCGCGAAGTTGGACGTAGGTGCAAGCTCCCATTGGTGCTGCTTATACCATTCCATCACTCAAATTTCCTGTACACATTCATCTCATGATTGAGAGCTCAAGGAGTTTGCCCTGTTAGACACTGGTGCAAATGCATACTTCATAGATGACATTTGCAACTCAACATGGCATTTCGATGGTGAAGGTTGAAGCGTGCAGTTCTTGTAGAGGTGGCCGATGGTCGTCTAATTGTTTCTGGTGCAGTTACCCATGCTACCAAACCTCTCTTTTGCAATTATGGTGCATTCAACTGTTCGATTTCCTTCAACTTGATCAAGACTCGGTCGACTCCCATCATTTGGGCATACCATGGTTCGTTGTTGCAAATCCGCAGATCGATTGGAGATCTAAGACGCTTCATGTTTTTCTCTCGGCAGCTAGGATCAATCCTGTACCTTCCTATGTGCAGGATACATCCTTAGTGTTTGAGGCAGTACAAGCTACAGGATTGACCATTCATGTTCCTGTATCAGTGTTGAAGACTCCTCCTCGACGGGATTCACCTCATGTCAGTTCCTCAGCACATTGCAAGCTCTCCCACTCTTGTAAGTTTGCGGATTCCTGTACAAGGTTCTTTCAATCCTGTATTCAGTGTCGAAGGTTCCTCCTCAACAGGATTCACCTCCTGTTGGTTCGTCAGCACACTCGCAGGCTCTCCTCACTCCTGTGCAACCACGGACTTCTGTACAAGATTCTTCCAATCTTGTACACTCGTCAACATCCACACAGGTTTCCCAATCCTACCCTTTTTTTTACTCTGCTCTTTCCCCCCCCAAAGATCCTTCCTCTTTTTCAGTCACAGCTCCCTCCTCCTCTTCGAGTTCTTACCACTACCATGCAGGAATTTGCCACTGATCTTGCTCCTTTTCATCTTTTTGCCTTCAAGTAACTCCTACATCCTTTTTTACCTTTCCTTGTATTTGACTCCCCTGTTTTTCAATATCCTTCTCCTGCTCCTTCTCTTCTCTCTCCTTCTTCTACCTTCCAAGTATCACTCCTTTCAAGACGTTTTTGACAAGCACAGACTGCAGTTCTTCTTGTTCACAGTCCTACGACTGTCCTATTGATCTTTCGGAAGGAAAGACTCCATCGTTCGGACCGATCTATGCACTGGCACCTACAGAATTAAAGGTTCTTTATCAGTACATCAAGGACAACTTGGCATCTGGCTTCATT